>PVIU01008772.1:0-80804 GCA_004026605.1 Ondatra zibethicus
ACACACACACACACACACACACACACACACCACACAACAGGCAGAAAGAGAAAGGAAAGACATGGGAGATGTTTACAAGGCTTAATACAGAGGAAATAACATTAATAGGTACCATTGTCAATCATCTTGTACTTGGTCTCTCTTCTCACCTTGTAATGCAACTCAGTTCAGTTGTGGCTATACAAATCTATCTTTCAGACCTTTCCTGATCTTACATGTAGACAAAACTCTTTTCTATTGTTGTTCTTTATAAACAGAGTTGTTACTCTGGAAATATTTGGCAGATGAGTGAATGGCTTTCTTATCTGTAGAACCTTAACAATAATGTCATTATTTTACAAAAGGCCTTTTATTCTAAACATCTTCATCCTTGTGAGATGAATAAAGGTCATATCTTTCTCATGTGTCCATCTTCAGTCCCTGCTACCTCTGTCTGAGGCTAGGTCCACTAATGTAGGCCTGAACCTGGTTTTCCTTAGACATTACCTTTTTTTTTTCCTGAAAATAAATGACCTGTTGAGATAGCAAGACTCTGTTCTCTGACAAATCACACTGCATTGGTGGTTCATAAAACAAAAAGTACAAACCTCACTACGGAGAGTTAATCATGATGAAATTAGCTTACTGCATCCTCACCTAAATCAAGTCAAATATCTATTTTATGGGCCTATGAACAGATACAATCATTCTTGCAACTCATTGAGAGCCTCAGAGATAGCAAGTGCTGGCCAGAGCAAGAGAGAGCTGGTATATTTTTATGTGTCACTGGGGAGAAAAAGAGAAAATACATAAATAAATAAGGTCCATGTAAATGAATTGCAATGGTTTGATGTAATCTAATCAATTCCGACTTGTTGTAAGACAGAATTCAGGAGTCCTTGCCAAAGAGTGGACAGAAATAAATATTTTAACTCTAGATGGAAAAATTATAAGATACATGAAATCTGATTAAAATAGTCAGCCAAAAACTTATAGTATTAAATTTTCTGCTATCATATTCTTGGTCATATATATCTATATATTTGTATAGGCATACATAATTTTACAATCTTTATCCTTGTATGCTTTTAAGTGAGGCCACTACTATGGTTTTATTTCAACCTGAAGGAAATGCAGAGGAAATTCCTGAGTAATCCATCATCTGTGCTAGGGAAAGAAGAGGATGGAAATTAAGAAGAGTGAAAATGTAAAGAGGGAAGTGAATAACTGAGGAACTCCTAAAGAGAAAGAGGGAAGTTTAGATATGACCATTGATATTGTGGACAGTATCTGGAACCTTATATTTGATACAGTGCTTACTGCATAGAACATTCAATCTAGTCAGCCTCATTTCTTCCCCAGTAAAATATGTTATGTTTTCTCTATTTTATATCATATAACGCACAGAAAATCTTGGGATTCCAGTATGTTATAGGTGTGTGTAACATGGGTTCTGCTTTATAGATGTTGTTAAGAGATGAAGAGATTGTTACCAGTATAGTTTTGTATATGGTTAACTAGATTGTTGGAGGTGCTTCCCTGGGTGTAGATTAATGTATTTGTCATGGGTGATAATGTAGTTCCATGAGAATAGATTAGTACCAAAAAAAAAAATAACAATGATCCTGACCTCTCTTTTGTCTCCCATTTTCTATTTTATTGTGTGATCATCCTCACATGTCCTTCCACTGTGGTATCATGATGGGCTTCAGCAAAAGATTAGCATAGGAAGTTTTCTGACCTTGAATGTTTAGTTTGCCAAAATGTAACTTAATAAATTTTTCTTATATACTCCTGTTTCAGGTATTTTATTGTAGGAGAAGAAAACAAACTAATACACAGTGTGAATGTTAATACTGACATTCTGTTAATACTGATTTTTTGAGACCAGGTTTACCTGTACAACAGTTCTAGGGTCCTGAAACTACCTCTTGTAGACCAGACTGGCCAGAAAGTACAGTGATCCACCTACCTCTGCCCCCTGAGTGCTGGGACTAAATGTGTGCACCATCACCGCCTGGCCAATGACACAATTTTTAATATCCACGTTAACGTTTGCATCAATTATAGTAATTATAATGATAATAACAAAGAATCATCAATTCTGGATTTATCAAATCATATTAAAGCTGATATTTTCATTTCATACTTATGATTGTGCCATGTTGAAATAATATATGCATTTTACAGATAAGAGAGAAAATGAAGCTAATTGCTATGGCCAGGACCACAGAGCTAGATCTGTGGAAATACTAGTCTAATACTGCCAATGCTTTTGCTACATTAGCGGTTATTTGCTAAACCCAGTTGAACATTGGAAAAGACAGTAGGTAGACACGTTGAAGAGTGTGTCTTTCACAGTTCTGATTTTCTACACTATGCTTCCTTGCAGTTCACATCAGTGAAATGCAATCCAACTACACTTTTACAAATGAAACTTAGTTTCTTTGCTACCATGCCTTGGTTCTCCCTTTAGTATCTGCTGTTACCGCGATCTTTTCTAATGTCCATTTGATCATTTCTAACCACTACTGAAAAATATCCAAGACCTTCAAATTAATTTTCTATAGCTTACTAGTTTATTTTCCTAGCAAACATTTAGAATTGTTGATTACTTCCTATTTCCAAATTAGCCATGATGTTTTTCACTTCCTTAAATTTGGAAGCTTGATAATTCTTTTGTCTACCAGGAAAAATATCCAAGCCTAAATTTTGTACTTGAAAATTCTATTCATGTGCAAAATTCACATGCTGATTCTTTAAACCAACTAAGTATTTGCACATTCACTTACTTCTTTCAGCATTTAATATAATGTTCTTCGTGCCTCAATCATGTACAGCAACCACAGTTCTTAGTAGGGAGATGATACAAAGCAGAATAACAGTCTGGTTACTGTATGACAACCCTCAAGCAGTCTTTAACTAATAGTCGCCAGGCACTTCAGTCTCTCTACTCCTGTAACTTTTAAACATCACAAAATTAATGATTGCATTTTACCATATATCAGATTGTTTTTGGAAATAAGCTTCTCCAACTCCAGGTGCTTAGCCCATTCAAAGGACAAGATCATAGCTGATTGACTACTTGTACTCTCATTGTCAAGATCAGGGAATAGTATGCATTAAAAAACATATATGACTAAGGATGTGGTACATTTCCTTAAGTGTCTTTCAGCCATTCTAGATTACTCTGTTGATAGTTCTCTGTTTAGGTCTGTACTCCACTTTTTTATTGGATTATTTGTTCTTTTGATGACCAATTTTTTGAGTTCTTTGTATATTTTGGAGATCAGACCTCTGTCTGATGTGGAGTTGATGAAGATCTTTTCCCATTCTGTAGGCTGTCGTTTTATCTTATTGATCATGTCCTTGCCTTATGGAAGCTTCTCAGTTTAAGTAGGTCCCATTTATTAATTGTTTTGTTCAGTGTCTGTGCTACTAGGATTATATTTAGGAAGTGGTCTCCTGTGCCAATGCACTTGAATGTACTTCCCACTTTCTCTTTATGAGGTCCCGTGTGGCTGGCTTTATGTTGAGGTCTTTGATCCATTTGGACTTGACTTTTGTGCATGGTTATAGATATGGATCTATTTTCATTCATCTATGTGTTGACATCCAGTTATGCCAGCACTATTTGTTAAAATGCTTTATTTTTTCATTTTATATTTTTTGCTTCTTTGTCAAAAATCAGGTAGGTATATTGATTAATATCTGGGTCTTCAATTCTGTTCCATTGGTCCTCCTGTCTATTTTTATGCCAAAATAAATATGTCTGCTTTCAGTACTATAACACTGTAGTAGAGTTTGAACTCAGGATTTGTGATGCCTCCACAAATTCTTTTATTGTAGAAGATTGTTGGGCTATCCTGGGCTGTTTGCTTTTCCATATGAAGTTGAGTACAATTCTTTTGAGGTCTCTAAAGAATTCTCTAAGGAAATTAATGGGTATTGCATTGAATCTGTAGATTGCTTTTGGTAAGATTGCCATTTTCATTATGTTAATTCTGCCTACCCAAGAGCATAGGAGATCTTTCCACTTTCTTGTGTCTTCTTCAATTTCTTTCTTCAAATATTTAAAATTCTTGTCATACAAGTCTTACACTTGTTTGGTTAGGGTTACTCTGAGATATTTTATGCTATTTGTGGTTATTGTGAAGGGTGATGTTTCTCTGATTTTTTTTTCTTGGCCCATTTATCATCTATGTAAAGGAGGGCTACTGATTTTTTTGAGTTAATCTTGTATCCTGCTACATTACTGAAAGTGTTTATGAGTTGTAGAATTTCCTTGGAAGAATTTTTGGGGTCACTTAAGTGAACTATCCTATCATCAGCAAATAGTGAGAGTTTGACTTCTTTTTCGATTTGTAACCCCCTGATCTCCTTTTGCTGTCTTATTGTTCTAGCTAGGACCTCAAACACTATATTGAATAGATATAGAGAGAGTGGAAAACCTTTTCTTGATTCTGATTTCAGTGGGATTACTGTAAGTTTCTCTCCATTTAGTTTGATGCTGGCTGTTGACTTGCTGTATGTAAAACAGCAACTTCTAAATATCATTTATTTGGGTGCAGAAGAGCAAAATTCAGAATTTAAATTTTCACAGAAAATAGATTTTTTTCATCTTCATTCATTCTTGCTTTATATATCTACTTCTTAAATTTGAGAACTTTTAGTACACATGAGAGTCCTTCTCACAACCCCCTCTCTCTGGCCCCATCCTCTTTGCTGTAACCCAGTTTTAAAAGACTCATCTTAAATGCCATGAGACAGTCAGATGCATGATGGAAGTAGGTCTCATTAGCAGAGCAGTCCAATTATGTCCAGCTTTTCCCACACCTTAAAAGAGGCAGCGCCCATTTCATGAGCTATACAGAGAAACGGGGGTTCTGAGGGTTACAACAGAGGTATTTATGTGCAGGGTCATTGGAAGAGGCTTTAAAAGGGAAATATCAAAGGAATGAAAGTCTGTGGCAGCTTTCTCTTCACAGAATCCTGCTAAATGATGACTTCGTGTAATTAAAATGAACAAAGTATGTGTCGACGTTACATCTCCGCAATCACAGCACTTTCTCTCTCCTTTTGTTTAACTGCTTTGTTCATCTGAAACTGGTGTTAAAAAAATAACAGAAATAGAAGTTGAATGTATTCCTGCAGGGCTGTATTTTTAGTAGCTCATCACTTTGTAGAAGTGACTTAGAGGTTGCAGAGTCTAATTATGAATCTAAGAAGTTGGGATTGAGGAGAAGAGGGGCATTGGAGTTAGAGAGGTTGAGAATAAAGCCAGGCAGGTTTGAGTGGGTGAAATGACTTCCTTTAAAACTCCAACCAGAACTCCCCCTGGATTGCCTGCTGAGCAGGAGAATAAAGAACATTAGAAAGCAGGGTTAATCCTTGACTTAAATGCCACTAGCAGAAGATTTTGATGTGCAAAATTTCTAGTTGTTTTTAACAGGAAACTATAATTTCCAAATAATCCATGGTAAAATACCTGTAGTTATGGCCAGTCAATGCACAAGACACTATAAATAGCCTGAGAGTAGAAGCAAACAGAGGCAGAGGAACTAAGACTGTGATACAGGGAATATATTAGGGGTGACCATTTTACAATTTTACTGATGATCAAGAAGAATTAAATGACACTTGAATGCAATTTGTTATTGCTATTGATTTATGAGTGCACAAATGTTTATAGCATTTTCATAGCTGCTAAATTTTTTCCTATTTACAGAATTTTATGCCTCAAAGATGGTACAAGAAACATTCTGGCAGGTGGAATGTGCCATTTATCATGTTAGACATTTGTATAAGGGTAAACTGAGGCATTCCAATTTGGTAAGCTGGGTCACGTGAATATTCCAAATTAAGAACTGGGACATAAATAAAGTAGGTCAGGTAGAAGAAAGGTAAGAAAAACCAAGTTAAGTTTATTGATCTAAGTCTAAGTGGACAGAAATAGGCACTGGGAAATGTGCGAGAGATGCAGGAAAATGGGCCAAATTGCAACTAGATATAAAGGTGAAGAGATCCAGGTATTGAATTGCTGAGAAAGGCTTTGCTTAGAGCAACCACTAAAATTTGATTAATTCATCAAGTGTGTGTTCTTTTAAATACTAGATGACAAAGGTGTTTTACTTAAAGACAATACCAATATGTCCAGATCCCTGTAGTTTATTTTAAAGCAAATAAATGGGTTCTTATGATAAATCATCTTTAGAATCTCAAATTATTACTTTTTGTTTAGCCTATTTTAAGTACAATAATGAATGAATGAATCCCAAACTGAATGGACATCAAGGGATAATGTATTACTTTTACTGTTTTTTCAAGGTGTATAATCTAATTATTGCTATTTATTAAGTCACTCTAAAGAAACTAATAGCTGTTAGTGACCAATTTCTGTTTAATATTGCTTATAACTCTACAGATGATTTGAGTGACTGGGTGGATCTTTGACAGACTGATTATTTTGGTTGGTTTGTTCATGTGTATGTGGTAACCCTGTAGCTTGGCTAAAGAGGGTAGGTATAAGGATTCAGGTGCCTGATTGTAAATATCATCATGCTGGCTGAGCCTTTAGTATCCTTTAACCTGGGAATAGACATCCAGGTAGTTCACATGACAATGACAAAGGACTAACAAATTGATAGTATGATTAGTTTGTTTCTTGATGTTAGGCTCAAATTTGATATAAAGTCAATTCTTCTCTTTCACTGTCTTGAACTCAGATTAAAATGAGGATAAAAATAGGTCCCATTTATTGAAAAATGCTGTCAAATTACTTGGCATATAAGTGTGAAGAAAGAAGTGGTTGCTATCTTTTCATAACCACTTACTAACCTGGATTGAACTTCGTGATGCATAAATGCTGATATACATTATTCTGGCAAAATATCTGAAGGTAGCACTAACAAAAAGTTAGTCTGAGCTAAATATGTACTTATGTATGCATTCAAATGTGGAGTATGTGATTAATTCTCATGAAGTGAGAATAGGAAAGTTTATATGTGCAGCATTTACAGACGTATAGATTAAATTTGTTTTCTTTATGTTGGCATCCACTGACTCATATGTATATTCTCTAATTCTAACTTTTTAGTCTAAAACATTAATTACATAAGAACTTGGTATATGAACCCACCAGAAAGGATTATATAAACTAATGTCAATATATTTTTTCAGCATACTGCTTTGGCTAGAGCAAAGTGGTTCATATGTATTGGCTATTGTTATTGTTCTTAAAGATGATTTCATTAAAATACAAGAATGAAGTTCTTATTGGAAAGATGCATTTTAACACAGTGATTTTTTTTGTCATGTTAGTGATTTACATATTCTTCATGTAGCACACAAAACTTTACCAGATATTTCTAAGCTAAGTCTTATTAATGTCCAGGATCATCATGGAATACAAACCAGTAAGGCCTGGGATCACTCTTCAACATATGAAGCAGAAAAGATCCTAGACACAGCAAATTAAAAGAGGGATGGTCTATAATGACATTTTCTCACTCTACCCTATAGCTTAAAGAGAATGAATGGGTGAATGAGGGTGTATGAAAAGCATTTTAGACTTGATATCAGAGACCCTCTGTTCCTACTGTCTTATGAGGTTTGATTTCATGGTTCCACAGAAAGATCACGCATGATGAAGGAGCTCAAATTCCATCTTCCAGAAAGATTGATGGCAGCACAAGCATCTTCTTACTTGTTTTCATGTAACTCATGATTCCAAGATCAACTCACATTCTGAAAAAGTAAATAATAACAGGCTTTCCTGTTTAAATAAACACAGCTCAATTATTCACAAAAACAGAATCAGAGACTCTGTAATGTTAACTTCTTAAAATAATTAGCTAATCAATTCTAAAACAGGAACAAATTCTTTAAAATACAGGCTTAATTTCAATTTTGTAAGCAAAATTAAGAAAAAGATGGCAGAGTTCAAGAGATTCATCTAATTCTGTGGGCCATGTTTTCCTAGTATCCTCATCCTCTATCTACTCTGACTCTTACAGTCTTTCCTTTCCCTTTTCCCTATGGCTCCTTGCTTTAATTGTGGAGAGACCTGACTGGCTGTGGGTCTTTGTAACTGCTCCCATGGGCCGCCAGAGGCAGCTTCTCTAATGACACTTGGACAAAGAACTGATTTATGAGTACAGCAGACAGCAGAATATCACTAGTAATCATTTCATTGATTTATGGGTTTTTTTGGTCTGACATGTTTGTTTCTACCCTATGTTACTGGGTTATGCAATCTCTTGTTCCTAGGTATCCAAGCTGTATTGTTTATGAACTCTTTCTTATGAAGAGGTCTTCAAGTTAAAACTAAGCATTGGTTGGCCGCTTCAATAAGTTATGTGTCACCATTGCTCCAGCACATCTTTCGGAAGGACAGATCGAAGGTGAAAGATTTTGTGAATGGCTTGATGTTCAGGTTTCTCTTTCAATACCATGCAGACTATCTTCTCTGGGCAAAGAGACTAGAACAGGGGTGAAGGCGCCAAGCATGTACCAGCTTGACTTCTCCATGTTCAATGAACTGTAGACTCACAGAGACTGAAACAGCAAGCACTTGGCCTGTGTGGGTCTGTAACAGGTCCTCCGCTCATGTTATAGCTGTTAGTTCGCTGATTTTGTGGGACTCCTAACAGTGGCAGTGATTGCACCTCTGACTTTTTGCCTTCTTTTGAGACTCTTTTCATTATGTTGGTTTGCCTTGTCCAGTCCTTTTATGAGGGTTTTCACCTCGTCTTATTATATCTTGCTTTGTCCTAGTTGAGCACTGTCTCTTAGAGGCCTGCTCTTTTCTGAAGAGAGAGCAGAGTGATGTCTCAGGGTCCTGCCTGACAGACGAGACAACAGATGAAATTGGGAGGGCATCCAGTGAATCCTCTGATCCACCTCAAGTTTATTACTCAAAGTTCTTACATACTCAGATCGGAAAGAGGGTGGAAAGCAAAGGTCTTCTTTACCATGACACAAAGAACAAACAAAGTAATTTCCTCCTCACATCTCCAAACATCAAGTGACCACACCCCGGTTCAAAATATTCTTTTGTCTACGCAAAACATCCTGTAGCCACACCTTAGGTCAAAAGATCCTATCATAAACCTTCCCCAGAGAAGAGCACATCAATTACATTTTTACAGATGTTTGCTTGTTTGTGTGAGTGAATATGTGCTCATGTGTTGTAAGGTTTGCATGTATGAGAGATTTCTCTTCATACTTTTGAAGTATGTTCCTTTTGAAGCTATCACTAACTTACCAGATTTACTTATTTTAGGTAATAAATAACCTTAAACAGTCTTATCTTCGTGTTTCTTTATTGTTAGAGATGAGGTTCTTGAATGATTATATTTTTTCTTTCTTCATGTATATTCTATTCTCTTATCTAACAAATTGTCTGTACTTTTTAATTCTCCCCATTTCAGGAGAGTAAATACATGTGACGACTTTAGGTGACACACACATACTTACCCAAATCAAATATTCTTACTCTTCAAAGTACAGTTTGTGATTTTTCACATTGGCAAGAATTTCTTCATGATACAATACTTTTGAATTACACTCCCTACTAGATTACAATATATTCATTTTAATAAGATTCTTAGATAGTTATAATTTATGATAATGTCTTAGAGGTACTATTAGATAGTGCAGGAATAAGATCTAGGAAGATCTAAATGAGCCACTACACATTTGTGTACAACTCTTTTGTTACATGTAAAGCCATTATTTATGACTAGAGTTTCTATGGCTATAAAAAAAGAACACTGAGATAGATGGCAAATATATATTTATATTTCAAATATCTTATTGCTTTTCAACTTCAGGTAGTCTTTTTAAATAGTAGAGAAAAAAATCTGTTTACTCAATATTTAATGGGTAGTTTCTGTCACTCAAAGGCCAAAGGAAATGAAAATCCACAAGAAGAAAATGTAAATGAAGAGTGTTAAAGCTAACAAAATTGAGAGAAGGAAGAGAAGGATATGTGAAGTGGAAGGAGGTGGAGAAAGAGGAGAAGAAGGTAGGAGGAAAGGCCAAAGGAATCAATTCCAGATCAGAAGAGATGGCAAATGTGATGGATATTTAATGAACCAAAAGGGTAATGGGAACCTGAACGGCTTGGTCCCCCTAGCTGGCTCAGCTTGCTTTCTAATAAAACCCAGATCACCAGCCCTTTGATGGCGGCATCCATAATGGGCTTAGCCTCCCCCATAAATCACTAATTAATAAAATGCCCTATAGTTTTAACTATAGCCAGATCTTATATGTAAGTAAAGTTTCAATGTGCACCGAAATTGTCAACTCTCTGTCAAACTCTCATCTCTGTATCTGCAAGAGAACTTGAGATTGTTCTAGGGTTCTGAGGTTTAGGAATCTACACATAACTTTGGCTCTCATAGAGCACTGAGCTAAATTTTCAGTGCTGAAACAAATGTTTTGGCCTCTTCTCACTGCTACAACAGAGGCATGGAACTTAAGTGTCTACATTGTAAACACAGACCATATACTGTAATGTGTTATTCTTCTGTAGAAAAGATGTTTACATTTAAGAATTTAAGAATAAAAGTAGTTAAATATCTTCAAAATTCAGGAGAAAGAAACAAAGGAATGTTATGGTCTTACTTATCTAATTGTAATTCTTTCATTAAGTTTGAGATGTGGAATAAGGGATACTTAAACAAAGTAAATCCAATGTTATTAGTAAAGCATACTCCAAGGACAAAAGTTCATCTGCAAGTTAATATGCATTTTAAGATAAAAGCAATTATATCCAAAATCCTAGGAAAATTTGAGTTGAAACAATTGAAATAGCTTTTGATTTTCTGCAAGATTTCTAAGAAGTGTTGTTTTGTAATAGCAATTGTACGGCATTCATTGTAAAAGGACAGTGAACATGCATCGTTCCTTAGCAGGTATTATCATGAGTACCTTTTAATTTGTCACTGTTGCTATGCCCAAAGTGAGCTTACTTTGAGAAATTTGATATGACTTTAGGGAAGCTACTTATCTTTTAGTGTCATTTCCTCTCTTTTGTACAAATGAGAGGGTTGGGTTAGAAATTATTAATGTTCTTTCCAGGTATAAAATGGTACAGTTAAATAAAGCCTGAAAAATATTATTAGCTGTATTTGAGATAATAATGTGTCAGTGCATGATTCAGAACAATATAATAAGTCTATCAATTTGTGTGGTACAGAAGATCAATTGTACAGAGGGTCAAACACACTGGATTTCAGTGGGCTCAAGCTGTTAGAACATAAGGGGCTTCTAAGCAAAAGAGGGACAGAAGGAAGAGTGTTGTAGAAGGATTGGGATGCGACCCACAGCCTGGCTTGCTTAACCTGAAATAACCACACAAAACTTATATTAATTAAATTACTGCCTGGCCCATTATATCTAGCTTCTTCTTGGCCAACTCTCACATCTTGATCTAACCCATTTCTATTAATCTGTGTTCACCATGACGTCATGGCTTACCAGGAAAGATTCAGCATGTCGGACCTGGAGGATCCATGGCAGCTCTCTCTGCCTGCCTTCTTTCTCCCAGCATTCAGTTCTCTTTTCCCCACACCTATCTAAGTTCTGCCCTATCAAAAGGCCAAGGCAGTTTCTTTATTTAACCAATGAAAGCAACACCTAGACAGAAGAAACTTTTACGCCATTTCCCCTTTTTCTGTTTAAACAAAAAGGAAGACTTTAACTTTAACATAGTAAAATTACATATAACAAAACAGTTACCAAGCAAAAATTACAGTTATAATATTTAGATCTATTTTATCTTTTATCATAACAATGGAAAACTATAACTATAACTATCAATCTATTCTTCAACTCCATCAAAGACTCCAGAAGGATATAATCTTACCTAAGTAAACAGGAAGTACATTTTAGAAATGACAGAGACATCTCACTGCCTGGACAGTCAACTAAAGTTATTTTGTTCCATTGGGGCATCCATCCTCTTGAAGTAGATTGGTGCTGCCAGGAGCAGACATGTCTCATTGTCATGAAAAGCCCTAAGTTGTTAAAACATTTTAAATGCCATATTCCGTAGTCATTGAAAGATATGAAGAATGCTTATCTAACTGAAATATATCTTTATGTATCTAGAAAATCTAACTAACATGACTACAAGCTTGACTATTATCGATGATTATCCATTAACAACCTATATTTCCTAATTATACATTACATTTTTAAATGAACTACATAATCAAAATACCTTAATCAAGAGTATGCATATAACAAAATTGACCTCAAAATAGTATCATTAAACCAAGATTCATATCAATGCAAATTATTCATATCTATATCATATCCCTCTTTAAATGTAAAAGAACATTTATAAACATTATTTGGGAATATGGGCACAGTTATTTCTCTCCAAACTGCTTCGTACTGAATGGGGCCACTATTAATCAGGTCTTTCATGGTATATCCTGTATGCCAGGTTCATCTCAGTTGGCAGTTGAGCAAAGTAAGTTTTTGAGGGTATTCACAGCAGTCTTTCAGGAGGGAGTGGTCTATCATACCATATTGTTCTAGAAGTAATCCACAGGGTCTCATCCTTTGTGAAAACAAAAGAAGAACCTCTTTTCCAAAGCATCATATCCTTAGACCCAAATTCTGAAGTCATAATACCTTAGACCCAAATTCTGAAGTCATAATACCTTTATAATATACATGGTAGATTAGTTTAGCAGCACATACAATGAAAAGTCTCTCTGTACTTAGCTCCTTCACAGTCAAAAAATTCAAAGAAAACACATAATACACATAATCCAGACTCTCTGAATTTTCCATTTTTGTGTGGCTTATTTTTATTCTATCACTTTACTCTATCTCTTTAAAGACTTTACCCATTTTTTAAAACATTAACTTTATTTTATGACTCTCTATACTCTTTTTCTTTTCTTTCCCAAGCCTACATACACCCTTCCAACACTGTGACCCATTTAGAGGTCTTTTAAGTCTGAATCTGTCCTTATTGCATCGTCTGTAATTCTCTACTGTCTAGAAGAGCTTTTAAAATGCTAAACAGCTCGGTTGCAGCTGCTCTGGATGTTGACTCCACCTCTCTGAATTTCAAAATGGTGGACGTATTATTTCTGCTAGCTCTGGGGCTGCCAGGTAGGAGCTGCGCTCAGCACTTTAATTCTGAGAATGAGTGTGCAACACATAAATGCTTTTTATCTGAGTTACAGCCAATTCTGTCATGCAGAGCACTGTGCACCCTGGAAACATCTCTGTGTATGGCAGCAGGAATCCGCCATGCTCTCCTGCATGTGCATGCCTAGTAGACCTGATCCTCCAACCTGCCCAAGCAGGGAGCGTCAAGCCACAGGAATGGTCTCAGAGTACTTTCTTCGCAATCCCGAGTGGGCACACAAATATCCGGTCCCATAAAAGCCATTGAGTTGGCGCTGGCGGCACAGCCAAGGAAGCTGTATTTTAAAACCACACAGCTTTTTTCCTGCTACTGTTGCTGAGTCAAGAAAATTTCTCTGCAGCACCCAGCCAGCAAACTGCAAAAAGCCATGCTAAACTCTACATTTGTGTCTAGAATTCCTTTTCAAGCCCTCTCAGGTTTTACGTGGAGTCAGTTTACCACATTGGAGCACCAAACTCTTGTAGAAGGAGCAGGCTGCAACCCACTGCCCATCTTGCTTATCTCCCGAAATAACCACACAGAAATTATATTAATTAAATTACTGTCTGGCCCATTATATCTAGCCTCTTCTTGGCCAACTCTCACATCTTGATCTAACCCAATTCTATTAATCTGTGTTCACCACAACATTGCGGCTTACTGGGAAAGATTCAGCATGTCTGACCTGGACGATCCATGGCAGCTCTCTCTTCCTGCCTTCTTTCTCCTAGCATTCAGTTCTCATTTCCCTGCATATCTAAGTTCTGCCTTATCAAAAGGCCAAGGCAGTTTTTTTTTATTTAACCAATGAAAGCAACACATAGACAGAAGAACCTCCTACACCAGAGGAGTATATCAAGAACAGCTTTTTGTATCAATAAATACTTCTCATCCAGAGACGGAACTGTATTTGAACCAAGTAGAAAAGGAAACTTGCTTAGAGTACAGCATCATAAAGCTATGTAAAATGTAGCATATGAATTTGGGTTCAATAAGAGATAGAATATGACTTACCATCAGAGTGCTTATTTTATTCTGTGTGTACCTGCATTGTCTTCTGAAGAAGGACGCTTAAAAAAAAATTCCATACTAGCTCAGAATTGAGAATAATACAGGGTTATTTATTTAGCGGTAGACTCACAAATCACAGTTCTCTGGTGGAACAGAGAAAAGCAACGGAATCCCACAGCCAGAAAAGAGGCCAGACGTGTTCTTTACATTGGCATAAATAGTATAAGAGGCCATGCCCACGTGGTGGGTAACTTAAAGGCTACTGGCAGTAGGAATAACTACAGCAGTCCTCTCTTTACAAGATCAATTTTGCTAACTTGCAGGGGATGTAGCTAGCAGTTGGTAACTTAACACTTTTAGTTACAGTTTCTCTTGCTGTAACAAAACACCACAACCAAAACGAGTTGGAGAAGAATGGGTTTATTTGGGTTATACTTTCTTATCACTGTTAATCATTGAAGGAAGTCAAGACAGTAACTTAAACAGAGCAGGAACCTAGAGGTAGGAGCTGATGTAGAGGCCATGTATCAGTACTGCTGAATGGCTTCCTCCCCCTAGCTTGCTCAGCCTGCTTTTTTATAAAACTTAGGACCTCTAGTGCCCATGGTGGGCTTTTCTTTCCCCATCAATCATTAATTAATAAAGACTTAAATATATTTTAGTTATAGGTAAGACTCCCTGGAGGACATCTGTGATTTCAGACAGGGATGATGATGAGACCATCTGGCAGTATTGCAACATGGGTTTTATATATGAATGTTGTAACTGAGATTTTAGAAAGCATTTCATGATACAGCATTGAGGTTGATAATACTCCAAGAGATTGAAGTAGAACTTCACACCTCATCTCCAGAACAGTCTACTCTCTGTCTCTTCATTACAAATGAATGAAACACTAACTAGTAGTTCAAATTCAGAGGCTAGTGTAGATCCTTCCTTCAGTGAAAAAAAAATGTGGCAATTTTTAACATGTCATAAGTGAGTTCCACAGCTTCCTTAGACTCTCAAAGTTACTTAAGGCATAAAAATAGGGTATCCTGTCTGAAATGTATACTTTACTAAAGTACATTCAGAAAAGGAGAACAATATACCTCATTGTTATTTTTAGAGAGATTGATTATCTTAGGGGGCTCATAACCTGCTACTGAGCCATCAAGTATAGATTTCCCAAGTTACTCTGATCTTTTGTCTAACAGAGCTAAAACCATAAGAAATAAAAAGTCATTGTAACCTTGATGGGTCAAAAATGACTGAAGTGAAATTTGGCCAAAGCAGCACAGTGAAAGCACCTAGATCATGGGGAGATACAATATGTCTTCCTTTATTGAGTATAATTAAAAAAGAAATGAAAGAAACATGAAGAGGATCTGTATTCCTTCTCATTCATGCTGCAGTGATGTATCAAAGAGATGGGAACTGACACCTTCCATCTCTAGGACACTCAGAGTAGAAATGGAGTCAATATGACAACATGTTCAGTCATGTGCAAGACCTCTTTCTCTATCAGAGGAGACAGATGAAAACTGACAACTGTCCTCCCACTCACCCCATAGCTCAGTCCACCCTACTTCTGTCACTATTAAAAGATGCCTTTGGGTATGAAGGACTTGAAGTTTTTATCTATGGGCTTTTAGGTGAGATGTACTGTTTCAGAATTTAGCTAAAGATTTTTTGCATGTTCATTTACAGCCTCTTACTAAGAAAAGTCTAGGCAAGTCATTATGTGAAGGAGGTCAGTCTCTGTTCAGATGCAGGCAATCCCAGCAATCTGGTAAGCTCTTCATTTTTCACTTAAGGAAGGCAATACTGTACTAGTGCTCCCTTATTAATGGGCAGTCCATTCCATGACCTCCAGTCAATGTGAAGTCATCAGCAGCATCATAATACATACATACATATTTACATACACACATATATGATACACTTTTTCCTTTTTATCTAAAAGAATTGATTTACAGATTCTTGACATGTCTAACTTGCCAATGCCACTAATCTTGTGTTTTGTGGTTTCCAGTTATTAATCACAAATACTTCAAGAGTAGAACAGTTGGTCTGTCTGAAATGAGTACTAAGTGATAAGCCAGTGCGTAGCATACAAAAGCACAGGACTGGAGACTTATTATCCCAGATGTTAATTATATGTATTTGATGATTTTATGGAGTGTATTTCATCATACACTTCTCAGAACACCCCTTAACTCTTTCCAAACATACCCTCACTCCTTACATGCCCTGACTTTGTGTGCTCCTTTATAAGAATCTGGGAACTGCAATGTGTGCCGTTAATATACTTTCGGGTGTGAGATCATTTGGTGGATCAACCCAGCAGAGGACCATATTATTAAAGAAAACTGGCTCTTTCTTTCCCAGAAGCCATCAATGATTCACAATCCCCAGTTATGTGTGGGGCTATGACTCATTCTCACTCTATGCTACAATGTTGACTTACTGACTGTGCATGCAACTGTAGTTGCTATGAATTCATGAGTGAAGCAATAAGGCTTTTCTCTGTTCTTACTAAAACTAACCACTGGCATTTCTAATTTTTTAATTCATGCTTCTGTGATGGGCCAGAACTTTGGCGAGGTTCTCAGTCAGTCATCCACTGTACTTTGATCAGTGACGAATTTCTGTCATAATTGTCAACCACTTCACAAAGAAACTTTTCTGATGAAGTCTGTGAACATCACTAAACTAAACACACACCCACTACCACCCCACACACATAAACACACACAAAAATTTGCTGAGACATAAAAATGTAGAGATCAACAGGATACTATGTCTATTTATTTACCATGCAAAGACACCACAGAGATATCACAATTATAAGCCTTCTTGTGTTATGTGTGTGGTTATGGGGCTGGAGATAGCCCAGGGACTAAGAGCATATACTATTCTTGCAAAGGACACAGGTTCAACTCCTATCACTCATGTCCAAAAGCTTATAATTGCCTGTAGGTCTAGTTCCTGGGCCCTCTGATGACTCTGACTGCGCACGCATTTACCTGTACTCATGTACATATACTACCAACTGATAAATATGCATGACTTAAAACCAAATCAAGTTTTAAAAAAATAAAAATTTGAATGTCTTTTTTTAGATGTATGATCATAAATATCCTTCTGCAACTTTACTGTCTCTCTATTGAGTATCACTTAAATAAATTCCAGGGCAAGCATTATTTAAATGCTCTGTAGCCATTAGATGATGTTTTAGAACAATATTTAATGACACAGAAAATTTCACAGAAAGTTTTATCTGTTTAGCAACCAGCTTCAAGTTTTTTGCATCTTGTCTGAAATGACATTCTTTATAACTTTCTATAGAATTTTCCTGTTGAAGAGGATTCGTGAAGTAAGAGAAATTTTGAGCTAGGAAGATGGGTTAATCAATAAAGCACTAGCCCATGTAAGCATGAGGAAATGAATTTAGTTCCAAGAACTGATACAGAAAAGCCTGCTGTGGTGGAGCATGTTTGTAATTTGGGCTCTTTGGAAGCAAAGACAGACAGAGTCCTGGGGCTGCTGGTTGGCCAGCCTATTTAAATAGCCAATTTATGCTACTGATAAATCGTATATAGCAAAGACGATAGCTCCTGAAGAATGATATCCAAGGTTGGCCTCTGGTGTCCACGTGGCCCTATTTCAGTTGTAGAAAGTCATCTTTGAAGACATATTCATGTGAATAAACTTTACATCAGAATTAAATAATAATCACCAAAAAGATAAGCAGCTGAGGACAAAGGACTGACATTGAGTATGATAGTTCAGAAAGAACCACTGTTTACAAATGCAGGTTGATAAGGCAGATCACAAATTTTATCAGAATAATTCTATTGCTCACAAGAGCATAGATGTCCTTTGACTGAAAATTTAAATGCCTTAGGAATTTACAGAAAACACGAAATGTCATTCAACTTCCAAGACATATCGCAGGGTATTTAAAACAAATTATTCATAAGGCAAAATGCCATTCATTAAAAATTAGTGCCCTAGGTGAGAAAGGATAAAAACTTAGGATCTATAAATCATATACATTTATTTTAAAAAAAATCACAAAATCCAATCATATACTTAATATAGGTGAGCTTTATTCAAAATGGTCTCACAGATGTGTGTTCACTGCTTAACTCTACAAACAGAGGCCATAAAAGTTCACTGTAAGTGAAAATTATGATTGGTTTAGAGCTGAAATACAGTGTCTGTAGCTGTTTTCCAAATACCCTTTGCTAATAGAGAGCAGAAGGGCTACTACACTCCCTGTGTAGACATTTGCAAACTCAGGGAAAGAGATACACTGTTTCTTTTCTTTTCTTGTTGTCTATGTTGCTTGTAGTTAAGGCAGCCCTTATGCAGAAAGCCTACAGCTCAGTTACTTTCGTTCACTTTGAAGATGTTCATGCACGAGAGTGATAATATTATGGAATTTAAGTTCCAGTGCTGACTTCCGGGTCGTTTCATGTGTGAGGGAGAGAGCATAGTGCACTTGAAAACAAAGCACAGTTCAGGCAAATCCCTCAAGGGAAAAATGCTTAGCTTCTTCTGAAACTTGTGAATATTGGGAGGTGTTTCTGCATTAATAATTGACTTTGTTAAACTTAGATTTCTTGATCTATAAGTTACTGCTCATTGCCATGAAGAATTTTGCATACCCTAATGATCATTCACTGTGACTCTTGTGTGTAAATACACTGTTTCTTCCCCTTGCCTTTTACCCTGTCCATCCACTTCCAGACATCCCATCATTCTTTTCTGTGGGAAGCCCTTACTAGTTCTGATTTCTCAAGATTCATAATCTTAATATCTTTTTGAAATCTATATATTCTAACTTCTCATAATTGTGTCTCTCACAAGAGTAATTGTCTGGCACTGTGTTGAGTTTTTATAAGCATTATTTTACTTAATTCTATGACTGTCTTAGGAAGCAGATATTAGATGCTGTGTGTGTTTTCTGTGTGAATTTGTGAATACACAGTATGCAGGTGTACAAGTTTTTCCATAAGCCTATGAAGGCAAACAGTGTATTGGGTGTTTTCTGTTATGATAATTTGCCTTATTCTCCTTGGACTGTGTCTGTCACTGAATGGGACACACTCTATGTGGGCTGTGCTGGCTAACCAATGGACTTCCATGATCAGCATGTCTCTCTACCTTATAATTTCAGAATTAAAGACAAATTCAGTCACTCTTGGCTTTCTTTTGAAGTTGTTTATTTATTTATTTATTTCTACTGAAAATAGATTCTTTTTCATACAAAACATCCCAACCACAGTTTCCTCCCCCACCCCCACTCCTCTCAGCTCCATCCCATCTCCACTCTGCCCCTAGATCCACTGCCTTCCATTTCATCTTCAGAAAAGAGCAGGCCTCCAAGAGATGACAGCTAAGCAGGCAAAGCAAGATAATTTAAGATAAAGCCAAAGCCCTCATATGAAGTTTGGACGAGACCCAAATGATACTCCATCCTACCATATGGGCACTTTTTCAACCATGTTCAAAGACAAGCAACTTCATGTTCAATCAACAAAGCCCCCCTTTTTTTAAAAAAATAAATCACCATGCAAAATCTAGTTAGCTTTATCATTAACATTAGAATTTCATATAAATCAGCCTTCCTCACTCTGACTTCCAATGCAGTCTTCAGCTGTTCCTGCCACAGCCTTCTTTGCAAAAATACATGTGAACTCTTAGACCATGTTTCTCTAATGTAATGATTTTGGTCCACATGTACCTGACACGGTGTCATTTCAAGTTTCAATATTTCTGTTACAAAGAATGGTATCTGTCTTCCAATTATCACAAGTCAGGTCTTGATGCTCTATAACATGGGATAAAAATGATATTATCTACCATATAATTTATCTGAGTACTTATTGTTGGGAAAGAAGTGCAGAGCAATTGTTACTGCACAACTCACAATAATATACTTCTTACTTATCTGCCAAAAGTCCCATCTATGGGACACTTTTAAATACTCACAAATATCATGGAAGCAAGGGCAGTAGAAGCACATATGTGCATGTGGCAGTGTTCAGACTGGAGATACCTTGTTTGAGTGTTGAGTAGGGGTGTGGTCATTGTGGGACCAATATGTCCCAAATATCCAATATGCAGCTAATGAACTCTTTAATGAACCCAGAACCTGAGGTGGTAAAATTGAATCACTGTATAGGAAATCTAAAAAATATTTATACATGAGTCCTGGGAAATTGAAGAAAAAGGTGGGCAGTAACTAGGAAAAATAATACTAATCTAGCATAATGGCAGTCCTTTTTGAATAAGGACCTATTAATTACCCTGATTCTACCTCTTGATTTTTAGTGTTTTAAGAATTATTTGTTTGTTCTATACAGCCCAGTGTTGGATAAAAACGTGGTCACACTGGTATGCTGGCTCAGTCATGAATCCACTGGCTCATGGAATCATTCACTTATATATAATCTTAAGTAAATCACCCATTTATAAAGAGAAGTCACACAACTTGCCTTGAAACTCTATACTACATAGAGATAGCTTTCTGAAGACAATGAAGTTAAGAATCACTGTGTATAAGATATGAGAATGGGACATTTATACAGGACAAGCCAAGTCCTGACCAGGACTCAAAGGAAAAGGAGAACTAAATTACTGGAGTCTACTGAGAATTATTTGTCAATCAATATTTATCACTTTTTAATAAAAGATTTTTATAAGACAAAAAGGAACTTCCTTTGTGTTCAATAATTGTAGCCATGATTGGCAGCTTAGGTTCTGAAATGATGCTTAAGTGACCATTGTTGATCTTCTTAGAGATGACGTTAAAGAAAGAAATCCAATATGATATTTAATAAAAGAAAATGAGAACTGTAACATTTGTGGGTGAAGGTAATTTATGCCACTTTGAATGTTGAGGGAGTGATGTCTCAAACATTTTTCCTATGAGTGACATTCAATAATTAGTAGGGTAGGCCCAGGAGAGAATGTGCTTTTGTGA
Source organism: Ondatra zibethicus (assembly GCA_004026605.1). NCBI lineage: Eukaryota > Metazoa > Chordata > Mammalia > Rodentia > Cricetidae > Ondatra > Ondatra zibethicus. Next base: position 21,123 of record PVIU01008772.1, read on the forward strand.
TAATTTTTAAATTCAATTTTCACAGTATTTGTAGTACAATTGATAGGCTAACACAAAGAACATCCATGTTATCATCTTCTAGTTTTGGGTAATTTTAAATCTTATAATAATTTATTTCTCTGAGTTTAGCTTTACTGTACTAAGATGTAAAAATTATGGTATTATTTCATTTACCCTCATTTTTAGTGTGATTTTCATAACTACAGTTTTTTTAAACAAAAAAGCCCAACTACCATTGTCATACCAACAAAATAAAATTTAAAATTCTAATTGCCAGCACATACCACAGCTGCACAAAAGTGGTTCATCCACTGTAGCCAAGCTTGGACATATCACTAAATGGTATATCTGGGACTAATTGATCATCCTTAGTGTTTCTGAAATACCTTGATTTGGGCAATCAGGAATTAATATCTAGAGAACAAACATTCTTACTTCTTAAATAAGTCAGGGTTTTACCTTTCCTAAAGGAGTTTTTAGAAAGGCTATAAGAAGCATAATTCTGTTTTTTCACCTATGCTTGAAAAAATAATTTTCTGCTCTGTTTCATAAGTGACAAATTTTGTTTAGACCAAAATATGTAATATGGTAAATTTTAACAAAAGCATGTGACCACCACCCCAATCAAGTTACAATTCATTTCTAATACCTCTTAAAATTTCTTTCATGTCCTTATGAAATCACTTAATGCATAGTAAACACTGAGTTTGTATCACCATAGAAGAGTTTATTTGCTTTTCAAATTCATAGCAAAATACTCCATAAAGCATCCATTGTTTGTCATCTGGCATATTTTTATAACTCATGACAATTTTACTGACAAACATGCGTTGTCTGTTATGTTTGACTGCTTCACAATATTCCATCATAAGAATATACTAGAAGCTGAAAATCTTGATGATACATACTATAAATTATTAGGGGACTTTTGCTCTGACAAATGAGGATGCTCATACAAAAGCATCCATAAACGTGCATTTTCATCTATATTGTTAATTGCTGAGGAGTAAATATATAAGTATATGTTTACTCATGGAGAAACACTAGTTTTCTTTGCCATTCAAGTTTCTTACATTCCTAGCTAACAGAATTTATTTGGTAATGTCCTAGTTTTAGTTCTGCCAATTCTACAGAACATACAGTTAAGTAGAGTTGCTGAAAAAGTATAATTTATTTTTAGAGGATAAAATCTCATTCCAACTATTTTGGTTTTTCTTTATCTTTTATTATTGAGATATTATTTTTGTATCTTATATACAAATCTTTGAAAGGGTGTTAATATAAGACATATTTAATTGAATGAAATGTAATGTATTTTTTAGCTATTACTTTTAATATCCAAGAATATTTTGGTTACCCAATGTCAGGAACATATTCTTTTATTGTCATAAAAGTGTTGCAGTTTTAGTTTCATTGTTTAGGTATGTGATTGATCTGAAATTAAAATTTCTATAAAGTGAGCTACTAGTCATTTTTCTAATGGAGGCAGTGCTTTTTCAAATATAATCTTCCTGAAAAATAAATAGTATGACCATACATATTCAGGTTTATTCTTAATCTGCTCTTTTATTTTTTCAATTTATTTATTCCTGAAAGAAATAATTTTCATTGCAATACATTTACAGTAAATCTCAAAATCATTTACTGTGAGTCTTGTAGGTTTGTTATTTAAGACTGTATTGAGTATCTATATAGGAAACTTCATTAAGTTCCTTACCTTATACAAACGTTATTTGCCAATAGCTATAACAAAAAGATCCTGTAAATTTTTCAGCTTTGTATTGAATTTATGAACTATTTCAGGAGAACTGAACATCTAGGGAAAAAGAACTTTCACACACACACACATACACACACCTATTTTAAACTTTCTATTCATATATTTTGAGTTTTAAAAAATTTGTATTCTTTGAGGTTCATATGTACATAAATATGATGATATATTCCCCCATTCAGCATGAGAAACCTACCAGTGTCCATATCCCTCAAGAAGATGATCCTGCATACCCCAGGAAATAGCCACAACTAAGAGCTATTCAGTGAGGAAATGGGCCAAGACATCTCTCGCCTAGTGATTTCTGGTATTTTCGTTGGCTTAATTTCGTCTATGTTCTGTGCAAATAACCACATCAACTGTGACTTCATGAATGCAATAGGCATGTCATGTCCAGAGGACAGTACTTCTGGAGTATGCATTTCTCTCTATTCTCCAGCAGGTCTCACTCTATCAGCCTCCTCTTCTAGTTTCCCTGAGCGTTGGCTTCTTCTTAAAGATTTTCCATTTAGTGATGAGCTCTCAGTATCCTCCCTACCCTTTTACAGGATCTCTGCATTGACTGTGTCCATTGTAGAATGCATCACCCCTAAATAAAGTTGAGAGTAGTCCTTGTCTATAAATAAGACTGTAAGTTAAAATTCAATGATACTTATTAGCTATCCCATGCCAATATTCTACCATTGTGTCAGTGGACATTATTTGCCTGGAAGCTTGATATTATTGAATTAAGGGTCACGCACTGCGTAAGTACATTGAGCTGTTTTTTCCCTAGAATTCAAATCAGCACTGTCCAGAACAATGAAAGCTCTTTGGCAGATAGGGAGTAACCTAGTCATTTTAAAATAGATTTTTTAAATGTCCTTCAGCCAAAATGTGTAGTGTCTTCAGCAATAGGGTTTTTCCAAGAACACATCTGTAATGTTTATGAAATTTCTTATCTATTTGCTTATTCTGCAGAGAATTTGGGGTTTATATTTTATTATAATTTTCTAATTACTTTTACTTTGATGGCAAAGATAAATGATAGTTTTAAATTCACTTCTGTAGGTAGAAGATTCTGTCCTGCCAAGTCGCACAACCATTCAGTGCCAAATGAACACACAGAGGCTTATCTTAATTATTGATTGTTTGGCCTATTGCTCAGGCTTATTATAAATCAGCTCTTACAATTTAAATTAATCCATAATTCTTATCTACATTTAGCTATGAGGCTTGGTACCTTTTCTCAGTAAGGGATTCTCACCTTGCTTCCTCTGTATCTGCCTTGTATCTATGTCTCTGCCTCTCCTCTTCCCAGAGCTCTTCTAGTTTGGTTACCCTGCCTATACTTCCTTCCTGGCTACTGGCCAATCAGCACTTTATTAAACCCATACAAGTGACAAATCTTTACAGTGAACAACAGCATTATCCCACAGCACACTTCTACATGTATGTGTTACTATTACTTAAAAACATATTCTTTGGTGTAGTGATTCTGTATCCTACAACTTTGTCTAGTATATATCTTTTAAATTTTTAATTAGTATTAATACTTTTAGTATGGTGATATATTTTGTAAATTGAAATGAAATTTCTTCCTAGATTCTCGGCTATTTATTTCTTTTACCTAATAGATTTTCAATTGTAAATTTAAATAGAAATGCTCTAAAATATATTTTGATATTTGTTCTCAACCTATGATTATCTGAGTGCAGAGTATTAATTTAGGAATTATATAGATCAAATATGCCTGAGTGCATGTCTGTGTGGGATGGTCTCGATTGTTAACTGCTCTAAGAGGACCCAGATCATTGAGGGTAGCAGATCATGTGTATAAAATAGCTGTAGGAACTTGGGGGTAGATTTGATAAAAATACATCATACATGTATGAAATCAATAAAAATGGTGACTAAGCATGGACCTGAAAGAACAATCCAATAATCAGTATACCCTCCACCTGCCACCACTCCTTCTGCTTTATGCTCTTGCTTGAGCTCCTGCCCTGACTTCTCTCTGTGGTGAACTGTCACTTGGATATGTATGCCATATACTTCCTCCTGAGACGAACTTGGTCAGAAGTTTTATCACAGCAACAGGACAAAAAAGTTAGAGTGGTTCTCCTTCACCTGTAATCCTTGGTGCAATTAATTTTAGAATATACATGTACCTACCTTTTCTTCATGTCATATAGTTAATCATAATTTTTTCACACAAATAAAAAGAAAAGGAAATATTTATGCAAAGAGAAATAATTTTGTTTTTAAGGCTAGGGTTGGTTTTGTAGCATTGATGGATTTTCAAGCTAACCAGCATTAAGTTGTCTATGACATTCTGTCTAAAATTCTATTTACTTCTTAAATGACTTTTACTAAGGTTTTCTCTGTAATTCATCAACATAACAATTGTGTTTTCTGGTTAATTTTTGCACTCAATCTAACTAAAGTTTTTCGATTTTATTGCTCACTTCACAGACTGAAATTTAGGTTTTATGGATTTGTAGTTTGGCTGTCTTCAGTTTTAATGACTTCCCTTTTATATGTAATATTTATTGTCTAGTAGTAACAAGCAGCACAATTTATTTCTCTACACTATTAGTGCAGAGTAAGATAATTTTTATTAATATGCTTTTGTTACCATTCAGTTGAATATTTTTGTTTTCCTCATGATTTCTTATTTGTATATTGGCACTTATGTAGAAGCTTCCTAGTTTAAGAATAGTGACTATTTTTAGCTAATTTGTTTTCTAACTTCTTTTTATTTATCCTATATGTTTTCCACATCATTTATCTTGATCCCATTAATTTCCCCATTCTCTCACATTCACCCTCCACTCCTGCAACCCTATACCCTCAAATAAGACCAAATTGAAGAGAAAAGGGGAATACAATGGAAGATATTTTAAAATCTCATCTTGGAAGCTGCAGTATCACACAGTGAGTCATGAGTGAGTATCAAACCCCTTTGTCCATATTTCTTTACTTGCAAGTGTTCATTAAAAAGAGTCATAGGTATGGTTCAAGACCTCTGGTTTTTACTACACCATTGATTCTAGATCCTCACTGAGACTCTTTGTAATCTGTTGGAGGCCATAAGAGTTACAGCAGGTGTCAACTAGTATTCAGATGTTAATCCACCAGAGAGGTGACTCTCTGGCAGAGGTTAATCTTGTCTGGGCAATTTCTACAGGACCATTGACTCTGGAAACTGATGCTCACATTTCCTAGGAAAACTTGGTGTCTCCCCAATACCTGCATTATAATGTGCAATCCCTTGGGATATGTACAAGTAATCTCATTGTTCCAAAAAAAGAGCATATAATTAAGAATCCCAGAGAACCTAGACAACAAAGAGGACCCTAAGAGAGATATACATGGATCTAATCTACATGTGAAGTATAAAAAGACAAGATCTCCTAAGTAAATTGGGAGCGTGGGGACCATGCGAGAGGGTTGAAAGGGAGGGGAGAGGAACGGAGGGGAGGAGAGAAAAATGTATAGCTCAATAAAATCAATCAAAAAAAGAAATTTAAAAAAATGCCCTTACTAGAAACCACAGGTTAATAAAAAGAAAGTTCAGTGCCAGGAATGGGTTACTACTTTTGGAGTTACTGGTTAATAGGGTTTGATAGAACTCTCAAAACATAGGCTATTTCCAGTGCTCTTAATTAACAACCATGACTTCAGAGTTAGACACATTTGCTGAAAATACCACATATTTGAGTAAGAGAACTTGGAGAGATGAAGTTGGTACTCACGTGAAAAGTTCATCCCTACTAACTAGATTTTACAGTACTAGAAGGTATTTTGCAAGATACTAGAGAAGAAAAATAATTTTTAATCTTGTGTAGTTGTTAAGTATTCAAATTAAAATAATGACAAACTTGATAAGAGCTGTCCACTGGAACAATAATGGTATTACTATCATGAAAGTAGCCAACCATGGAAGTAACCTAATTTGATTGAATTTAAGTTCCGCTCCCCCAAAATGAAATCTGCACCTGGTACTCTTATCAGAACATGTGATAATATAGGTCACAGGGCATAGGAGAGAAATTGATTCTGTCATTTCTTTAAATTGACGTGATATTAAGCCAACTGTTAGTGACTTATCATTCCTGTAGTCTAGCATATCTCTCAGACCTCACTGGACATGCTTCTATTCTACATGACAGAGACCCACAGATGGCTGAGGATCAAAAAAATAAATGACAAAGGAATGAAAAGTGGATCTCACCCCCTTCTCCAAAAGCCCAGTGAGTGCTATGAAAGAGGGAATAGAGTGATTGTAAAGGCCAGAACTGGTGAATGAATGAAAGAAAAAAACATCCTGGACACAGCAGGAGAGCTGTACACATGCACATTTTATCCACACAACATCCCAGCATGGGTAAGTCCTAAAAGAGGAGCTATTTGGGTTTGACAGTTTCTAAGAAGTGGAAGTCAGTTTTCTTTAAGGATGTGGATCCAGTGGATGGCTGAACATCAGAGGATATGATTGCAACAAAAATTGAACTTGATAATTGTTTTTGATTCTTCGAGACAGGGTTTCTCTGTAGTTTTGAAGCCTGTCCTGGAACTAGCTTTTGTAGATCAAGTTGACTTCGAACTCACAGAGAGTCCCTTGCCCCTGCCTCCTGAGTGCTGGCTGGGATTAAAAGCAAGCATCACCACTACCTGGAGAATTTGATGAATTTAAAAAAGAAAATAGGATGCAAAATTGGGAGGGTACAGAAAAGTGGCTCAAGGAGGAGTTTGAGGGCGAATACAATCAAATGCTTTGCATATAATCCTCAAAGACCTGAAGATGAGAAACACTTTTACATTGAGTATTTTAGTCTTGGTTTGTTTTTGTCCTGTGATCCAAATTTTCACATGACTTCATATTCCATAACTTTGAAGAATTTAAGTATTTCTTGTAGTACATGTACAAAAAAAATCTTTGTATTTATCTGCAAATGTTTTCTTTTGTCTTCGTATTTTTAAATATATTTTCATTTTGTGTAGGATCCTATGTCAACAGTGTTACTTCTTTTGTTTTCCTCTTAACACTTTCAAGATACCATGTCATTATCTTTTAGCTTCCACTTTGTATGATGAAATGTCAGGCTTCATCACTATTATTGTTTCGTTTTATGCAGTATTTCATTTTCTTCTTGCTTTCAGGGAGTTTTTGTTTGAGAGACAAATTCTGTTCAGTTTCTGTTACCTTTTTTTGGCTTTAAGGTATCTTGAGATTGTTATTCTTTTGCCAGTCTCTCTCACTCTTGTCAGCTGGACATTTAATCCTATATAAGAAGTTGTATCATTATCAAGAAATAGAACCCAACATGGTTTTATTTAATATTTATGCCTGTGTTTGCTATTTCTGGTGCACTTCATCCTTTTGTGTGGAAGTGTGTTTTGTCACTTCATTTTCTTTCTGTCTAGAAAATGTCTTTAGTGTTTCCTTTAGATCAGGTAAGCTGATGGCAAAATACTCTCAGCTTTCTTTATTAGAAAAAGCTTATTAATTTCAAAGATATTTTCACTGAGTACTGAATCCTCTCTCTGTATTCTCTCTCTATTTCCCTCCCTCCCTCCCTCCCTCTCTTATCTCTATCTCTGTGTGTAAGAGATTTCAAAACTGTTTGTTGTGGTTGCCTTACAGAATTTTACACAAGAACTTTGGATACTCTTAATGTTGAATTCTATATGTACCAGGTTTCCTCTGCTCTGTTTTATTTTAACAATTTAAACTATGGCTTCAGAATTTTGATTAATAAGCTACTCTATATTGTCATCCTTGTGCTTAGCTCCTTTAGTCCCCAAACCTCTGTCACCTCACTCAGCAGCTTTCCTAAAAATATAGCATCTATTATTGTTTTAAGAAAAAATAAGTACTTTTTCGGCACCCTTCTCATCCCAAACTTGAAGATTTTTACGTTAGACCATTATATGCATTTACAGGGCACTATATCACTTTTCGTTTATTCATACTTGCTCTCTTTGTGTTCTGATTTGACTACGTTCTTTCCTAAAATTCTTGTCAAAGTTTAGTTCTTAACTGCAGTAGAAAAGGCACCTTGGGAGATAAGTAAGCCATGGGGCCTTCTTCGGATGAATGAAGTTGATCTTCTCATAAAAAGAGTGCAAGGTAGTTATTGAGATCTCTTCTCTTCTTCTTTTTGCTAGGTAAGGACACAGAATTTTGTTCCTTTGGAAGATTCTGAAGGAAGGGGACATCTTGAAGCAGACAGCTGCACTCAGCAGGAAAAGACTCTCTCACCTTCTGTAATGATGGGAGATGAATGTCTGTCGTTTGTATAATACCCTGCTTCAGGTGTTATCTTTCAACAGCATGAGCAGTTTAAAACACAGTGCTGATACTTGGATAGTATCTACTGTTATAACTACAGTACTTTGATAAACTTTCCTTCTCAAGCTTAATATTATTAATTCCACACAAGGGGTTGCTCCTTAGAATCCATACTTGCTATATTTTATATTTTCCATTGAGCCTCACCATTATTTTTACATTATCCTTTAATCCCTCCAGCAACACTAAGTGGATTTATATAGTTTCTGTTTCAAAATGCTTATCTGCTAATTCCATCATTTCATTCATGTATGAATTTACTTCTATTTACTTATCTTCCCTCAGTTTATGCCACATCTTGTTGCTATTAAGATGACAATAATTTTCATAAGATGCCATACATCTGCCAACTTTACATCGGGAATTACTCTATTTTCATAGATTTCCTTTTTTGTTTTTTCCTAAGAATGCAATACCAAAGTAGTTTAAGTTTACAACATAATTGTGAAGACAGAACATATGATTTACATTCCTTTTTTTGGCGAGGCAGTCACATCTTTCTTGCTCTGTGTCTGGATGACAACTGCAGACTGCAGAATCCTCTTCCCAGAATTCTTCTGTTCTCATTGCCCCACCTCTACTTCCTGCCTGGTTATCCCACCTATACTTTCTACTTGGCTACTGGCCAATCAGCATTTTATTATCCAAGTATAAGAAACAAATGTTTACAGTGTAAAACCATTGTCCCACAGCACTTCTCCTCCCTTTTTATAAATAACAAGAACTCTGAATCTAATATTTTTGGTTAGCTTTTCTCCTGACCATTACCCATAACAACTTGTAACCAACATTATAAACAAAGGAAAATATCTATAGTCCATATTTTGGGAATGTGGGCATAGTTTATCTAAGCTACTTCCTGCTGATTGGGAGCACTGATAATCTTATGGGGACCTAAAAAAATTTAGAATTATGATCAAGTCATGACTGGAGTATCCTGTGAGGCTTGATTATCTCAGGCAGCAGTCTTGAATCTGTTCTGGATGTAGAACTCAGACATTTGGGCCATCCGTTTCTACTAGAGATTTCTCAGTGGTCTTCCTCGATCAAACCTGATTTTTCTTAACTCAAAATGAATACATAGCCTCACATTTCCTGTGAAAACAAAAGCAAAACATCTTTTCCAAAGTAACATATCTTTTGGCTTCAATTTTGATGTCAAGACATTTACAAAATATTTATGTTTTACTAATCCAGCAGCATTTGTATTCAAATGTCTTTTAGCAGTTGTTGCTCCTTCCTCATCTGTCAAACAATTCAAAGACAACATAATAATATACAGTATCCAGACTCTCTGTGTATTTTTCATTTTATGTGGCTATATTTTAACTTCTATTTCTTTTATTTTTAATTTTTGGCTTTTTGAGAAAGGGTTTCTCTGCATACCTTTGGCTGTCCTGGAACTCCCTTGGTAGACCAGGCTGTCCTTGAAATCACAGAGATCTGCCTGCCTCTGTCTCTCAAGTGCTGGGATTAAAGGTGTGTGCCACCACACCTTGAAGTCATGGAGATCTGCCTGCATCTTTCTTATTTGAGCTGTTCTGTGAATTCCAGTGACATCATTCTTTCTCAGGTCTAATGAACAATCAAGTAGTCTGCACTCTCTGTTACCCACTCTTTCCCATTGTGGCAATTTCTGGGGGACTGGTGATATCAGGATGAGTTTATGCATTCCTTTGTCTAGCATGCTCCTCTGTTCTCCTCATGTTTCATATTGAAAAGCCACCCTTGGATGCATTTTTCTAGCTTTCTAGTATTTACAATGGGAAGATAAGTTCAGTCTCAGTAACTTCACATGGATTGGGTCAGAAAAATGTATTTGTATATTTGCTTTAAGCCTTTGTCTCCTCCCAGTCTTCTCAAGAGAGTAGAAGTTTCTCACCACAGTAATAGGCTTAAAACTCAAAAATCTTGATGTTTCTTGCATGAATCTCTTGGAAGTAGTTACCTATATTTTGTGTGAACATTTAATGTAGCATTAATCTCACTGCATCTTAATAAGCCTACTTTTTTTGTAGACACTTCTAATAGCCTTTAAAAAAAATCCCTTATGATTTGTTAAAAATCTTCCTTCATGCAATTCCATTTTATTATCTTTTTCCTTCTTTCCATTCACAATCTAAGGTTGCTTTAATCTTGGATAAATTGCCATTTTACTCTAAAAAGTATTTTCTAATAACAATGAAAGAACAATATCTAAGTTTGTATACCACCCTTTTATTAACATAATTTTACATCTGTTGTCTTAGTAGAGAAGATGTAATTAGTACCATTACTAAATATGAATAAACATGTTGAGAAAAGGGTGCCAAATGTTGAGCCTCTCACAGCTTCATCCATTTTAGTGAGATGCGTGCATTGTGTGCTATGGACAAAAGAAAGAAAGGATTATAATAAATAATCAATTTTCATTTGTGCAACTTTCCATGTGTCTTGGTACCACTCATTGTAAGGAGGTATGAGAACATAGACTCACATCTCTGCATGCAACAATATATTATCTAAACTTTTACAATATTATAAATATTCTTTGGATTATAGTATCTGAAATGATTGCTTTTCTGTTTAGTGCAGAAATAAAATTATTAGATACCTTGAATAGATGGTGGGAATTATCTGGAGGCAAAATCTTGTTTGCCAAACCATGGACAGCAGTACACAGAATTCCATGGTGTGGGAGGTCCTTCTGTCTATGTGTTGCTTTCATTGGTTGATGAATAAAGAAACTGCCTTGGCCTGATGAAAGGGCAGAACTTAGGTAGGCGGGGAAAACTGGACTGAATGCTGGGAGAAGGAATGCCGAGACAGAGAAGCCATGGAGCACCAGAGGGAGACACTGGGAATTTTATCTGGTGAGCAACAGCCTCGTGGTGATACACAGATTACTAGAAATGGGTTAAATTAAGATGTAAGAATTGGCCAATAAGAAGTTAGAGCTAATGACAAAGCAGTGTTTTAAATAATATAGTTTCTGTGTGATTATTCTGTGGGCCTGGGCAGCTAAGAAACAAACAAGCAGCCAAACAGCCTCCTCCCAACAGTTCTCAAACATGTTCTACAAATTAATTGAACCAGTTGTGGCATTTGTGTGTAGATTGCTACCTTCCCCAACTAAAGATTGTCATTATTAGCAAAGGACTTTTAAGGAAATTCTAAGGATATTGTGTAAAAGGATTAGATGCAGTTAGATACACTGTGGTGGTAAAGCCTTTGTATGGAGGGTAACTAATCTAAGAAGTCTCTTTGAAGAGGGCTGGCGACAGAATTTAGTCAATAGGAGAAGAATAAACATTATTTATTATTATTGTTTTGTTTAGCACTCTGAGTAATTCACTTTTGTAAAAACAAAAATTGAGTTACAAGTGAATAAACAAACAAGTGAACTAACATGGTTCTCCATTTAGAGCATATTCAGGAAATGAACTCTCAGAGGAAGCTTTTAAAATTTGAACTCACATGGAATGATTAGCTTAGAGAAGTATATTTTCAGATAAATGAGGTTAAGAATATTGAGTATTGAAGAATGCCAGAAATTGTTAAGGAGTAAAGGACTGGCAGATACACTCACTGTTGTTACGTATGGATATATAGGGTCTAAGCTCATCCCTAGCTATTAACTTTTATCATTCTTCAAGAATGAAAGGAGAGCAAATCTTCCAAAGTTTATGTTTCACAGTTAGGAGGGGTGTTTTGAATTTTTTTAAAATCTGGTTCAACCAAATTGCCATCTCTTAACATCATTATGACAAAGTGTCATGTTTTGTATTGACATTCTGCTAATCTTTTGTTCTTGTGCTACAATGAATGAAAAAGCCATTGTAATGATTACAGACAAAGAGAGAATGCTTTGTGGCATATAGTTGACTTTTGGTTTATTTTTATAGTAGAATCCCCCATTGGGTCTGCATATCAGTTTGATTGGGGTTTAGAATATAGGTTTATGGCTTATTCTAAGAGATTCTTTTATAAATAATAATAAAATTTGACTCAAGTGTTTGACTCACTGAGTTATCAACACAGAATGTATGTGATGTCATGAATGAGATAAGGATCTACTCTAGTACTTTCTCTCAAAAAAGGAAATTTGATCATTGTTATTTATTGAATGAACCATTTTATTTAAATACATTGCTTCTATTTATTTTATTTCCAAAATCTCAGAAGATGATAGTGTTTGATTTTGTCAGTTTTTCTTTTGATCTGACTGCCTGTATTCTCATAGAGAAATACAGCATTTACCTATAATAACTTTGAAATGATGTGATATTCAAGACTAGTGATTCTTTCCCATTTTTTAAAAGTGACAAACTCAATTATGAAATATTCTACATCAATTTTAGCATAGTTTTAGTATGTTTTTATATAAAATGCTTTGAAATTAAAATATTAAACAATATATGGTATAGGAGGTCCTTCTGCTAATGTATTGCTTTCATTGGTTAATGAATAAAGAAACTGCCTTGGCCTTTTGATAAAGCAGAACTTAGGTAGCTGTGGAAAACAGAACTGAATGCTGGGAGGAAGGAAGCAGAGTCAGGGAGAAGCCATGGAATCTCTGCCTGAGAAGGACAATGGTTAGAATATTTTCTGGTAAGCTAATGCCACGTGGCAATATATAGATTAATAAAAATGGGTTAAATCAAGATATGAGAGTTAGCCAACAAGAAATTAGAGCTAATGGGCCAAGCAGTGTTCTAATGAATACAATTTCTGTGTGGTTATTTTAGGGCTAAGCTAGCCGGCAGCAAGGACAAATAAGCAGGCCCTCCCGCTGCAACAATTGGCACCAACGTGATGGACTAAGTCCACTTAAAAATCTGAGAGAGCGTAATTTAAAAAAAATACAGAGTTTAACACAGCTTTTTGTTGTTTGCTGGCAGTATGGCACAGCTCCTTTATGAGAGGTTTTCCTGACTCAGTTATAGCAAAAGAAAAAAGCCATGCAGTTTTAAAATGCCAGCTCTCTGGGCTATTAGTGCCACCTCTGGTTCTTGTGGGAGACAGAGCATTTGGATGGGGTTTGTGAGTAAAGTGCTATGGCTTGCTTGATGGAAACATGGACTTGCGGTGTGCCTAAAAGTGGGGCAGTACATGCAGCTCAGAGGCACAAGCAGCTCAGAGGCACAAGCAGCTCAGAGGCATAAGCGGCTTCACCATGCTGGACTGTGCAGAGCTAACAGGAATTACCATATTTATCATAATAGTAGCACAACTTTAGTTTTAGCCTGGGCAGGCAAACAGGTTATATCATATGTCCCATACTAATGGCGCAACTTAAGGTTTTAAGACACGCTTAGCATTTTAAGACATGCTCCTGGACAGTAAAAAAAATTGCAGATTCACAGTAGAACAGATTCAGACATAAACAACCTCTAAATGGGTCACAGTGTTGGATGAATGTATGTAGGCTTGGGAGAGAGAAGAAAAAGTGTATAGTGAGTCATAAAGTTAAAAAACAGGTAAAGTCTTTAAAGACACAGAGTATAGACAGTCAGCGATTAAAGGAGTAAAAATAACAAATATTAAAAAGTAACAGAGTAAAAACAAGCCATGTAGAAATGGAAAATTCACAGAGTCTGGATTCTGTATATTATTATGTTTTCTTTGAATTTTTTGACTGTGAAGGAGCTAAGTACAGAGAGACATTTCATTGTATGGCCTGCTAAACTAAACCAGCATGGATATTGTAAAGGTATCTTGACTTCAGAATATTGCTTGGAAAAAGAGGTTCTTTTTTTGTTTTGACAGAAGATGAGAACCTGTTGATTCCTTTCAGACAAATATGGTATGATAGAGACCACTTCCCCCTGAAAGGTTGCTGTGAACACCCTTAAAAATTTACTTTGCCCAACTGGTGACTGAGATGAACTTAGCACACAGGCACACAGGATACACCATAAACGACCTGAGTAACTGTGCTCCAAGTCAGCAGGAAGCAATATGGACAAATCTATGCCCATATTCCCAAATATTGTCTATAAATGTTTGTTTACATTTAAAGTACAATGCAGATATAAAAATTTGCATTGGTATGGATCTTGATTTATTGATACAAATTTAAGGTCAATCTTGCTATATGTATATTTCTGCTCCAGATTAAGGTATGGTGATTGTGTAGTTCATTTAAAAATGTAATGTATAATTAAGAAATATTAGCTTAATAGATAATCATCTATAATTAAGCTTGTATTCATGTTAGTTAGATTTTCTAGATGTATAGAGATATATTTCATTTATATAGGTATTCTTCAAATCTTTCAGAGACCTTCAGAATTTGGCACTTAAAATGTTTTGAGAACTTAGAACTTTTTATGACAATGAGACACATCTGCTCCTGGCAGCAGCAAGCTACTTCAAGAGGAAGATGGGCATTGAAGAGGCTCCTTAGCCATTTGGGAAAGAAACTGCTCTTGCCTGGACTGCTTCATGGTATGCTGTAAAAACTGAACATGTAGAACCACAGAGAAATGACTGCCAAACTTGCCTAAAGGTGAAATGATCCTTCAGGGTTCCTGCCTCATGAAAGAGTCTGCAAGACATTCTGCAGGACACAAAAGAAAATGACTGACTGAACTGTCTTTGAAATTTTCTGCTTCATGGAAAAGTCTGCTGGATACTATGGGCCTGTAGGATGAAGATGGATGCCCCAATAATACAAAATAACTTTGGGTAACTGTCCAGGTATTGAGACGTTTCTGTCATTTCTAGAGTTTTGGAAGTTTCTTACAATGTGCTTCTTGTTTACATAGGTAATATCATATCCTTCTGGAGTCTTTAATGGAGTTGAAGAATTTATAGTTATAATTTCTTTAGTTATGATAAAAGATAAAGTAGATATAAATATTGTAACTGCAATTCTTGCTTGATAACTGTTTTGTTATATGTAATTTTACTATGTTAAAGACTTCCTTTTTGTTTAAAAGAAAAGGGGAAATGGTGTAGAGGGTCCTTCTGCTTATGTGTTGCTTTCATTGGTTAATGAATAAAGAAACTGCATTGGCCTTTTGGTAAAGCAGAACTTAGGTAGGTGTTAAAAGCAGAACTGAATGCTGGGAGGAAGGAAGCAGTGTCAAGGAGAAGCCATGGATCCTCTGCCTGAGACAGACACTGATTAGACTCTTTCCCGGTAAGCTACTGCCACATGGCGATACACAGATTAATAACAATGGGTTAAATCAAGATATGAGAGTTAGCCAATAAGAAATTAGAGCTAATGGGCCAAGCAGTGTTTTAATGAATACAATTTCTGTGTGGTTATTTTGAGGCTAAGCTAGCAGGGCAGCCATGACAAACAAGTGCGCCCTCCCCCTGCAACAAATAAATGTTTTAAAAACAGATAGTTGCACATTTTAAAATAACTTATTTCTGTCTGTGTAGCCTAGTGGCATAGTGCTCGTCTAACATGTACTAGTCTTCAGATTAAATCTGTATTGTTGCAGTTTTTTTAATTAACAACAATAATACCTTTCCATATAAATAAAAGAATTTTTCTCAATTCATCTTTTTCAACTGCTAATATTATTTTATGGGTACTTTGTTACTTGTTATATTGACTGTTATATTTTTCTCTGTTTCTCTCATAACTTTATTGTATCACTATTTTAATTAAACTTTCTCTCTATAACACTTATTCATAGGCTTGATGATTTTTCAAATAACATGATAGCTTGTCCTTTGTGTTTAAATGAGTTTATGAACATGTATAAATCAGATAATGAGAATGTTCCTGGAATCTATTGAAGAAATTAAGTGAAGAACTGTCAATGTGTCCCATCATATTTTCTAGCCCTTCTTGATGGCAGTTGCTTCCTTGTACTATTGGTTTTGAAACAGAGTTCAATCACACCATTTGCTCTCTTTGATCATTAACATAATCAAAGAGATATGAACTTGGAGGTTCATAGAAGTAACAGGATTTACACAAGAGCTCACAGTAACAGAAAAGCTGAGATTGAAGCTGTATAAAGGGAACTGTGATCTACTCCCAGTACCCTCTTCAGCTACTCAGCAGGTGTGTCTGCCTCCTTTGAAGCCAGTCCCAGCGTTTTTCAACTAGATACTGTAATAGTATTCTATTGGAGAATATGCCAGTGTTATTTTCTGATGGTATGCCAATGACAGTCTTAAATATGCCTGTTAAAATGGTATTCACCCCCCTACCCAGAGAGCAAAAATAAAGACTCCAAGGGTTCCATGAGATGGAGCATTCCAGGCTCACATAACCTGAGACCAGAGGCATCACATGTGTCCAGAAATATTGAAATATTTGTCACTCACACACTGTCTTGTGATGTAGAGGTAAATTAATTTATGTTAATATGCAGAAATATTTCTATTTCTGTCAAGAGCATAGAGGGATTCATTAAAGAGAGACATGAGAAAAATTAATACTAGTGAAGAACTGAGAAATTTGTCTGGAGAACAAAAACATTCTCTACTGTGATCCTAAGAGACGTAATCAGAGTCTCTCCCTTTCTAGCAATTCCTATTACAGGTAATTACACTTTATGTTTAAAAGTTGAGACAGATCACAAAATCATCCTCTGTTCTTTTAGGTGGACATGAGAATATCATATATGGTGGATGGTTTCTGATGATCAGTGAGAAATATGCATGTATTTTTAAAATTGGCATGGAGAAGTGACTCAGTAAAGTGCTTGACACACAGGTGTGAGGACATGAATGCATTCACCCCCAAACCCACATGAAAAAGGGAAGCCCAGTAGTATATACTTGTATTCCCAACATTGGAGAGGTTGGGACAGGTGACCTATGGGGATTAATTGACTAGCAATACTAACCTAATTACAATGGCCCAAGATCAATAAAAGATCCTAATTTAAATACAAATAAACAAACAACAGCAAAAATAAAAATGGACTTTTCTTGGGGACTAATACGTGAGGTTATCCTCCATCTCTACATAAGTGTGCATACATATATATGTCCAATTTCATATAAGTGTACATTCACACACAAATAAATACATATGTATGTACACATGCAGGCTTACACAAACATGAATGAAAAATTATCTGTGATGTCTAAGAGATTCGTAGTTACAAACTATATCATGCATGTATAATGATGAAAATCTCAGATATTTAGCGTGGAAGATACAGTGATATTAATTTTAGAGATTTTGATGATAATTTTGTGGGATGAAGAAGACATGAAAATTCTATCCCTTTATTAATTTTTCAACAAACATTCTCTTCCATTGGTACTTCAACCCATGCTGTGCTACTCCTTTTTAGAGCTTTTCAAGAGCTATATACATATAATAATCTTAGCCCATATCATATTACCTATATGTATACAATTTCAGTGCTGACCAACTTGGGATCTCTCGCCTGAGGAAGATTATTTCTTCCATTCTCAGCATTCCTCAGTGGTCTGAGGTTTTTTGTTCGCAGCTGAGGACCGATGTGTTTTCTGCCTTACATGTTAGCATGTCTATTAATGTCTTCCTTGCTCAGTCTTGTTAGGGCAGACATACTGATCAGACTTCATGCCTGTAGCCTGTCTGTCATTTCTGGAGACAAAAATCTCACAATAAACTTCTTGTTTCTCTGGTTCTTAGAAGTGTGTGTGTGTGTATTCTTAAGACACTCTCTATATGGGCCATCTTTATCAACCCTATGAACTAAATCTTAAGGGATATTGTGGGAGAAGGAGTGAGAAGAAAATAAGAGTCAGAGGCTGGGATAGAGGGCTGGGGTGCTGTGAAATGCTGTGTTCTGAAAGGACCCGCTGAATACACTCAGGATTCACAGAAGCTGTGATTGCTTCCATGGGATCTGCAGAATATCAGTATCATCAAAAATTCCTTCAGACATGATGGAAGGGCAGAATTCTTGGTTAAGTATTTCTTGGCATTTGATGACTACTCGGGGAGGAAAAGGGATTTCTGCTGCTGCTGCTAATGCTGCTGCTGCTGCTGCTGCTGCTGCTGATGATGATGATGATAATTTTGTATGTGGGGTATATTGCTCATGCTCCAACAGATGTTCTCACACTGATGTATATATGATCAGTATTGATCGAACTTAGTGGTTCATTTAAAATACAAA
The DNA here is from genome assembly GCA_004026605.1 of Ondatra zibethicus. Taxonomy (NCBI): domain Eukaryota; kingdom Metazoa; phylum Chordata; class Mammalia; order Rodentia; family Cricetidae; genus Ondatra; species Ondatra zibethicus. The sequence continues at coordinate 39,307 of PVIU01008772.1, forward strand.
ATAAAAAACACATGAAATTGGGAAAGGGTGTGTGAGGGAGGGTATAGGGCATCGAGAGAGATTGTCATGAAGTAAAGATATATTCAAAATGTACTGTTACATGTAAAATAGTTTCAAATAATAAATAAAATTTACCAATTTAGAAAAGTTAGACAAATGTGACTTGGATTTCATGAATGGTTTAAGAAACCCCTGTTGACAATCTCAGATGAGTTGCTACATTGAGAGCATGCTACAAAAATGAATTAACCTTCATCTCATACCTAAAATCTTGATATCTCAGTCCCGTATATATGTCTTACTAATAATGCTGTATAATTATAATAATGTAACCATCTCCCTGATGCTGATTATTCATTTGTAAAATAGGGAAAATGCTGGTAACTCCTTTAAGTACTTCTTAAGCAAACATATGAGAGAATGTCTAAAAATTTCCCTGGTGAGTTTATTTTATAAGTGTACTAGAAGGAGTCGGGTAAAAGATGAGCACTAACTTTATAACATAATATTTAATAGAAAGCAAATATCAGTACCTGCCACAAATTTACTCTAAGAATCTTCTGTCATAATAAGAAACTGGCAAATAAATGTATTTAAATTTGTAAGAGGAGATTTATAGAAGAAATTGAAGGTCATATGTCTATGTTCTCCATGAGTATAAAATGATTAGGCTTGACTGTGTGGCATTAATGAAAAAAGTATTTTATTAGAAATATTAACAATTCTAACATGAGAAAAAGTACCCCAGCTTAAGAGGAAGGGTGATGCAATTGGTGCCATATATTAATCAATTACTTTACCTGGAAATTGTGTTTGTGTGTTTGTGTGTGTGTGTGTGTGCGCGCGCGCATGTGTGAGGGTTCAAATGTGTATGGATGCTTGTGTGGGTATGGCACCCATGTACACAGTGATCCTGTGGTCAGGACACAGATGTGTTGGTCTTCAAATGACTTCCACCTTTTTCTTTTTATCAGAGACAATGTCTCTTATTTGCCTAAAACTTTGCTGTGTAGATCAGAATAGCTACCCTGTGAGGTTTTAGCCTCCACCTGCATTGTGTTCTTGTAGTTCTATTGTATTTACTCATGTATCAGCACACTTGCCTCTTAGATAAATGGTGGGACTCTCATATTTCTAGGCTTCAATGAATGAGTTATTTCCCTATCCACAGAGAAAGATATAACAAATAAAAATCTCACCATTACTTATATGGAGAACTAGTTATTTATTTCTACCTGTTATGATGACAGTGTAAAGTTGAAAACTGTGGTCCTTCAAAAATAAGCATTTGCTGTGGGATAATGCTTCTGTGCAGTATAAATCCTTATATTGTCACTCATATTGGTTTAATAGATCACTGATTGACTAGTAGCCAGGCAGGATGTATAGGTGGGACAATCAGAATAAGAGAATTCTGGGAAGAGGAAAGGCACAGACTCAGTCGCCAGCCAAACAGAGAGTAAGCAAGATGAGAATGATGCACTGAGGACAGGTACCAATCCACATGGCTAAACATAGACAAAAGTTACAGATTAATTTAAAATGTAAGTGCTAGTTAATAATAAGCCTGAGCTAATAGGCCAAACAGCTAATATACATACATACATACATACATATACATATACACACATATATAATTATATAATGTATAATTAATACAGTGTGTTTTATTGGAACTGAACAGCTGGGGATGGGGTGGGACAGAAACTTCTGCAACAGCATTTGATTAGCAGATACTTATAAAAACAAAATGTACCTTGTACTATATGTTATAGCATATGCAAATACTAATTCAAAAAATACTTTTGAGGTAAATTGTTGATAAATATGAAACAAATAAGGTTCAATTAAAATATTCCTTGATGACTCAATTTTTTCCGTTGGCATTACTTACATTGCCAAAGTATAAAAAGACTTTAATGTATCCTGAATGAAAATGTAAAGTTTTTAGATAATTTTGATAGACAACTGCAAAGTGACATTAAAAATAAACATTGTCCTCTTAAAAGTTTGATTTACATTACTTTTTAAAGTATTTTTTATTTATATTTTAGGTATGTTGGTGTTATGCAGTACATGCAATATGTCTGTATGAGAAGGTGAGATTTCCTGGGACTTGAACCCGGGTCCTCTGAAAGAGCAGCCAGCACTCCCAACCATTGAGACATCTCTCCAGCCCAGATTTATATAAGATTTACTTTATTTATTGAGACAGGGTCTCATAATGTAGTCATGGATATCTTAAGGTCACTGTGAAAGCCAGGCTGTCTTTTAACTCAGATATCTCCCTGCTATTACCTATTGAGTGTTATATTAAAGAGTGTGACACCTTGACCAACCCTCAAAGTCCTATTCTTGATATAATTCCTTAAATAAATTATTTTATTTATATCAGAACTATATATATGCAAGAAGGCCCAATGTAATTTATGAGATGTGATTTGTAACTGAAGCTACTCATTAAAAATGAATTAATACCTTTTGGTATTTAAATGAATACAATAGATGGGAGCTGGAGAGGTGACTAACAGAAAAGTACATGGTAAATACAAAGAACAAAGTTCACGTTTCCAGCACCCACTTAAAATATATGTAATCTCTGCACTGGGAAGGCAGAGACAAGGGAATTCCAGGGACTTGTATAAATTGCAATTGGTCTCCAGACTCAGAAAGAGACATTGTTTTAAAATGTAATGTGGTAATCAGCAGGAGATGTACTATGTTGACCTGTGGCCTCCCATGTTCACAGGGCACACATACTTGCCAGTATATACCCATAAATGAACATACACATATATCACACACATATGAATCATAGTAGAAAATTGATAATGGTGAGTATTTAGCAGAATCATTCCAGTTTATCATATATAACTACATACCTGTATTATTTTAAAAATATAAGGTACATAAAATAAGTAAATGTGCATTAAAATATTTATAAAAGTACAAATAAGATACACGATGGACACTGAGCTGACATTTGGCTATTGCCCACTATTAATCACTTGGTCTCCAAATGTGTGATATATGTGTAATATGCATATTTCTTGACATGACAAAATTCTGCAGAGATGAAAATGTGATGGAGAATGGTGGTAGAGAGGATATCAAATCTAAGTGTCTATATATGACACCTACTTAAAGTATTCTTGAAGAGTTTTCGCTAGGAGGGAAATAAAGTGAAAAGGGTAATAATGGTGGGCAGGAACAAATTAGATTGGAAAAGAGCAGAAGAAATCTTTCAGATGTATAAGATTAAGGTATATTCAACCTGTTGCCAGCATACTGCATATGTATGTATTCTATAATATCCATGAATGCAGCCCAACACAAAATACTAAACTTACTTAAAATATTATGAAACATTTTAGAAGTTCTGTTTTACATTTTTACTGTTTATTTAGTTATTAATGTTTATGTATATATCTGTAGTTTTGTAGGTGGACATATATGTATCAATCAGAGGAGGACTTGTAGGAATCACTTCTATATTTATACCTTGTGAATGCAGGAGATTGACCCCAGGTTAAAAAATTTAGGGAGAAGTTACTTTACCAGCTGATTCACCTTGTTTGCCCTTAAGATTTTTTTTAAAATTAAAAATTAATTATGTGTTTCTTGAGAATGAATTTTTTAGTTGGCATCCTTTGTTGCAAGGTCATGAGGTTGGACATGCCTAGCAGCATACAGTCTGAAGATCTCTATAGCCGTGATTTCAGTTCAGGAAGGTTTTGTTTGTCTGTTTGGTTTTGGTTTTAATATGTTTTATTTATTTTTTGTTTTATGAGAAGACATTTGGCTACATCCACATACTTTTATAACTGAAGACTGGTACTACTTTTAGCTAGTTTCTAGAGGTCAGAAAAGCAATAAGCATCCTTCAACACAAAACATAGTTTTCCATAGGAAAGACTCATCTAGACCAATATGCTGCCCACGTTGAGAAACATGCTGGTAATTTGTGATATCCACCATGGGTGAGACAACTTATGAAGAGGATTATTATCTTTTATTCAAGAGGTTAAAAATATTTGTCAAAGTATATTATTTACTGTTCATGATTGACCTAAGGTTGTAGAAAGGACAGGATATGTAATATATGTGGATGTGAAACAAAGACCTCTTTAGGAATAAATAACTAAGAAATCAGTTGAAGAAGATGATCTGACAAGTGTGAGCAACTCAATCTCAGAGGTCAATGTTTTCTAGATTTACCTAATTATGTAAAGTTTTGGCGAGTTATCTATGCAAAGTTTACAATCAACTCTGAAAACTCAGCACACATGACCAGAATTAATGTTGGCTTTTATTATCATACAGAGTTATATTAAAAACTTAACACTTACTTAGAAGAATGAAGACCTGAATTCTCGTCTTTGTATATCCAAGAGATCTCAGTTTTTTGTTGTTGGTATTTTAGTAATTGTTCTGTTGTTATTGTTGTAGTATTTTGCTTTGTACTTTTTATATATTTTTGTTTTCAAAACAAGGTTTCTCTGTATAGTCATGGCTGTCCCACAACTCCCTCTGAAGCCCAAGTGAATCTTTGACCTGGAATTCAGGTATCTGCCCACCAGCCAAGTGTTGACATTATAAATTTGTGCGACCATGCCTAGTCAAATTCTCAGAGTTTTGACAGAGAGGTCAATGTATTACTCGGTCCGCATTTTCATTTGTGAAAGTCGGCAAAGTAGTGATGTTTTAGGTGCCACAGAGTTCTATTGGAGTCATTGTCTCAGTTATAGGAGCAGTGTCAAAAGCAATACTTAGCAGCAGCCTCTTCTGGAACTGAAGCAAGATCACATGTTTTATCTCTGAAAAATTTGCTTCTTTCTGAATAGTCTCTATGCAATGATCCATCATTTATGAACATGAATGAGTCAGATCTTCTTGTTCAGCTCAGCACAGCTCTGGAGATCATAGCATCTCTCCCACAGTTTTTATGTTGTTGTTCCATTGACATGGAATCAAACATAACTTTCCTTCCCATGAATCCCAATTCCTATTCCTTTCCTTCTTAAAAACAAAACAAAAAAAAAAACCAATTATAATTCTAGGGAAGCTTTCCAATCATTCCAAGTTATGCTGATTTTCACCTCAGGATCTGCTTCCTTGGAAACAAGCTAAAACACACAGATTTCAGCTTTTTCTCCAATTGAAATATTTCATAATCCAATGACTGAGCACATTTTGTATTTTGTATGATTCTTCATACAAAATTCTGAAAGAAAAAATTGTTGACCTGAGTATGGACATGTGATTATGCCTGCATATGAATGTGTGTGTGTATGTGTGTATAAGTAATCACTACAGGTAACATTATTATTATTATTATTATAGACTGAAAATAAAAGATACAATTGTAATAAAACAGAAACTAATTGTGCTATTTTAATAAATTTTAATCTAAAACATTAAATACATTATACAAGCATATAAAGTTATTTTCTTTAGTTAAGTTAATATATATGTACATATACTATCAATTATACAATAAAATATAATTATATTTTTATGTATTATATATAGAGAGAACTCTTCTAATTATTAACAAAATCTGATAGAATAGTTGACTTATTTCTTCATAATTAATAAATAGGGATACTGAGGTTCAAATATATGTGAAAATTGAAGATATTCCTCAACTATTAATGAAAATAAGTTGGGTACAGTGCTAGTTATCTCTGATCTTATCTTTATAACTCCCTAACATGTGAAGTCAAACAATTTTAAGGTATTTATATAAATTCACAAAACTAACCATTTTGCTTGATCATAATGGTTAAACATTTTAGTTCGATTTCAAGAAGGATAATCTTATCCCTACTACATGATATACTATTGTCCTACTACAGAGAAATGTTTAGACCCTGCCAAATGATTTGGATTTGGAAGTGAACATCAAAGGTCCTTCTAGCAGAAGACACACATAAGCTTTTTCTCATATGTGAAATTACTAAGGTGGCAATTTATTTCTGAACAAGAATGGAGAAGAGAATGTGAAGGCTACACTTGGATCAGTTGGGAATAATAAGAGTACTGATTAGTGATGTCTTAAACAAGCACACAAGTCAGGTCTGGTAGATTCACTACTGTGCATTTTGAATCCTGGGTTCAGTGAAACATTATTGTATAGAGGAAAAATTTGTCATATGTATAACAGTTATTGGAATATCTATGAGCACACACACACACACACACACACACAAACACCCTCCCCCCTACACATATTGAGGACAAGATTGTAATCCACAGGTAACCAGCTATCAAATTTAGATGTATCTTTTCATGACTTTATAAAAATTAAATCACATTTAATTTAAATGAAAAACAAATAGATGTCTCTGATGTTGCAGACAATGTTATTTCCTTCCTACTTGATTGCAAATTCACTGCCATCATGTAGTGTAGCTACTCACCTTTAACATAATGAATATTAAATAAGACTTGAAAATTCATACCATGATGTTTATATCTACTGTGGAGCAGGACACACGGTGTTTCAATCATTATTGAAAGTTTTATTGGATATGACTCAATGCTGCTCAGTCTCTATAGTTATTCATAGGTTGATATGTTTTAATGGCTTCATGAATACTCAACAAAACTTAACTGAGGGTGATAATTGATGCTAAGAGAAATCTAAATGTTCTTCAGCTTACGCAAAGGCCACATCAAAGTTATTTATCCCTTGGGATAACTTCTACACAAGGTTAACATTTGTCTTTTGAAAGCACATGTGAATAAGAACACATTTTTGACATTAAGTGTACCATATGGCTAAGGATTTAGCCAAGAATTTTATAAAAGGAACATCATTGAGTATGCTACTTGTAATCAAAGAAGAGCAAACATTTTTAAAACTAATTTTCACATAATTATTTTAGTTGATATTGTCTCCTGTTATTTTTGAGGTTTATAATATTGTTAAACACATCATTCCTCCCTTCTCTTTCCTCCCTCTAATATATATATATACTTTATTCTCTTTAAAATTCGTCCTAAATATAACTTGCTTAGTCTGTATAATGTGACATGTATATATGTTTTTAGTACTGACCATTTGATATTGGATATCTAACTGGTGTGCTCCTCTCTGGAGAAGGCTATATCTCTCACTCTTCAAATTCCTTGGCTATTTAGCTCTTGGAGGGTTGGGGCCTTGTGTGCTTTACCACCTTCTTTTGGCTAGTGTTTTAGTGTCGTCCTTGTTCAGTTCACATGTAGGCTGTCATCCTTGTCTTATAGTCTTTCCTCCTTTCAACCCTAGATGACGGAGTATGCTGACCATAACTGTTTATGTGGAAAACTGACATTCTAAATTCAAATATCTATGCACATCATACTTTATTCTTCATAAACTCCTAGGATATGAGTGGTCACCAGTGCACGATCAGTTAACACAATGAACTAAGTAGACAGACTGACTTTTTAAAAACTATGTAGACACAATAACTGATATCAAAATGTAATTTTTGAAAAAAACTGTTAACAGCTTTGGGCATAATCTCAGGCCTGTGCAAGTTTCTGTGACACATGTTCTAAGCCACCATTATGTCTTGCCAACAAGGTAGTCTACAGGAATACAATATTAACCAATTCTCCATTTCTAAGCAATTTTTAAACAAATCTTTCTTTGATAGTCACTATTAAGATGCTGATTATATGATTTGGGAAATCAGCATCTAGTATATCCTTAGAACTTGCCTATATTAGCACAAATGCTATAGATTTATTATGCAATTAGAGAATGACTCTGATGAAGTCTGGAAGATACCAACACGTACTGTGTGAGATTCTGACCAAATTCATAGTCCAAAGTCTGATTTTCCTTGAAGGAACCAAACCAAGTCTGTATTGTTTAGAAGGTTGTGAATCAAAGACAAAACACAAAAGCTCATCAATTATTTTCGCCATACAGGCACTCGCTGGATTACCTATAAACCAGGATTCTCTTCTTCTTGTCCCAATGCCAGAATTTATCTGATTACAACAATCGTCAAATGGCTTCCATATCTGAAATGAAAATAATTCCTATCTTACATTTTATGATTCTTAGGACTTAAGTTAGATGAATCAAGTGAAAATTGAAAAAAAAAATCCCATGAACTACAAAACACCAACCAAGCTGTCTTTACAAAGGATAAATATGTGTGATGCTCTACATTAATAAGTTTTTAAGGATTTCTTCTTGAATTATCCCAAATATCATTCAAAAACACAATTTTTCCAGTATTTGGATTATAAAATGGAATAAAACTGTTTGAAAATGTTAAAGACAATATTTGAAACAATCATTGCTGGTACCTTTAACCGGACACTATACAGGTAATCAATGTTGCAGGCTGTCCACATGACGGGGCATAGAATAGTGGTAGCTGAATTTGTTGCTGAATGTTTTTAAAGATTTTCCAGCAACAGTGGGTCAGGCTACTTCAGGCCTTTCTCCGACTTCCTTTCCACCCCAACCCCCCTCTCTGCAGACAGGAACTTGACTTCCTCATCCATCATTTCCCTTTTAGTAACACCCTTCTATTCATCTACCCTTCCTTCTTCACACCCCCTGGCATGTTGACAGTGCCTGGAATTTCCCATTAAAGCAGTCATTCTTGTAGAAAAAGGGAATTGACATGATTAATGTCAGTCAGGGACTAAAAGCAGCACCACGCACCCCTGCTCAGGTAATTGGAGCATGGCTTGTCCCAAATACACCTGGAATTCTTTCCAAAAGTTTGCTGAAAAACATCATTCTCCAATTCTACCACAGCTGATATTGCAGTAGAGGGAATCTAGAATCAGGAAATGTTAAAAAATGACACTTGACATTCGAAATGGTCTGGCCACTTAATGTGCAACAAGGAAAATGAGATTCAGAAAGGAATAACTTGTTCAAGGTCGTTCAGATATTTGAGTACAAAAAGCAATATGAGAAGCTGTTCTTCATGATTTCGGCCATTGCACACCTGATTTTTCATTATAAATCTTATCCAGCTCTATCCTTCCAACTGGCTCCACTGGGATCAGAAATGAAGTTGAACTGACTTCCATAAGTGAGTTCTCCATTTGCCCCCAGAGGGAATTTCCTTCTTGGGTATCTTGCTGATTGAATTTTTAATAAGTATCTTCTTTTAAAAAGACTCACTCCTTCCCTGACCCAACATCCTCTTGTGGGTCCCCTGTGATCAGACAATTCCAACTGGCTCTATAGTCTCTCTCTGCCTCACTGCTCCATTGCATTCTTTAACACTCTCTTTCCAAAGGCACAATACAACATCATGCCCTGAATATAGAGTGGAAACAGAACTACTTGTGTAGCTCAGGAAAAAAATGACAAAGAGGAAATAAATAAATAAATTATAAAGGCTTCTGGACTATGGATACCTTTGTAAAGACAAAATGAAAAATCATCCTTTTTTATGTTTTTTAGCCCTGGTATGAGGCTCATAAAATAGTCCTTTTGGATCCCTTCTATTTAGTCATTTTCAATGTAGTCCCATTATCTGAAATACTAACAAAATTTTAAAGTTGATAAAATTAAATTATCCAACAAAATTAAGGAAACATTTTTTTAAATTCTAAACGTATCCTTTCACTTTTTTTTTGTCAATCTGTGTTTTAATGTTGGCCAGTTGACTGACCTCAGAGAAATCTCTAAAATTTAAAAGGAAAAAAATAATATTTTCCAAACATACTTCCTTTCTAGTAACATGTGTTAAATGCACTGAATGGGGAAATATATTGTTCTTTATAGGAAATCAATAGCTTAAAGAAGATATGGGAAGAGAAGAAAGAGGTAAGGAAAAAGAAAGACAACGCTGTAGCAATAGTTTCAAAGCCAAGATAAATAACAAAAGGGGCTTCCCTTTGTGCATCATTTCAATAGCTGAAGATAGATTAGAAAGAATGTAGAAAGAATAGGATAGAAGTTAAATACATTGAGTTAAATACATTGATATTACATTAAATTTAGAAAAATTGTGCTCTCAGTGAAATATGGTGTTTCAAGGGGTACAGAGTTGGTTCAGGACTGCTTATCACCTGAGGACCTGGCTTCAACAGCATTCCATCTCATAATTCAAGGCAGTGAACAACTGAGGAAGGCATTGGCATTGACTTCCAAACTCTGTGCATACCTACATATGTATGCATGTGAACACTTCTGCATTTAACTTGCACGCACACACACACAACCATACACATATGAATACAAGGATAAAACTTTCAGAGTTAGATTAGGAATGTAATCCTGTTCTTGAAATGCAGTACAATTTATTTGTAAACACATAGTATTATTGTTGTTTAGTAAAAGGAATAGATCAAGTTGAATGGGAAGATGTTAGTATTCTTAATTTATTGACAATTAAATAATAATCTAATCCCAAAAGTCTTGTACAGAGTTTTGAAAAAAGAAGTTGAGAATGACCTTCTAGCATAAGTTACTTATTTATTGGACATGATAAAGAAATATTTAACTATAAGCATATCCTACAACCCTATTACTCATCAATCTCTTTGCCTAAGCTGGGTAATTTCATTTTGGTTTTAGTATTTTTGCAAATAAAGTGCTTTTTTTTGTTAAAGTTAATGTGCATCAAAATTGACATCTGATGGTTTCACACTCTCAGTAGCAGTTCTAACCCAGCCAGACTCCAGTGAGCTGACTTGGACATGAAGGTGCATTGGAGACAAGCTGAGGTCACCTAGAGGTTAGGTCTGCAGTATGCATTCTCCACATCAATTCTGTGATGTATTAGCAAAGGAGCCGTTCTTCACAGTCTTCATTCTCACCTGCTGGTTCACTGTGATCTCACCCTTGTCACCCATGGGATAAATTATCCAGACTAACTAATTTCACAGCCAGTAAATTACAGATATAGTCATTGAATCTGTGTCTCATTAGGGGAAGTTAATTTAAGTAGACAATCAACAAAAATATAGAGGATTGTGTACAAATCCAGTTTGAGTAGAAGATTTTTTATATCTACAGCACACAATGAATTCACAACCTCAACATCTGCCATCACCAGAGAAAACACTTTACAAACAGAAAAGAAAGAAAGAAAAGAAATTGACTCACTGCAATTTTCTCTGATGAATGTTGAATTTCCAATTAGTATTTTAATTACTCCAGTCAGACTCTCAGCAGTCTACAAGATAAAAAAACCCACTGCATCAGCTTTCATATGAACTCTTAGGAAGAATTTGATTCTCTTGACTTTGAAGCACAACCCTTCAAGTTTACTCTTTCTTCACATAAACACCTGGTCAAGCAGTCATTGAAAGCCTTTGCCATTGCATACCTATTACTTACAGTAATATGTAACATGTGTATTCTACTAAACAGTTCCCCTTTTCTTTACGGTATGAAATTGCTAAGACTCCAGAACCATGTCAGCCTAGGATTATTGGCATGACATATTAAAAAAATTGGTATTAAATGTCTTTTTTCATCAACTTCCATGGATGTTTCCTTGATATCCTTAAGCATTCTCTTGAGCACCACATATTGATTTTAAATAATTTTGGGCAATAATCTTTTGGATGTTTTTTTACTGCCTAGGCTTGTCTAAACTTGAAGAAAACACTCATTTCTAAATAGCTTGTGAAACAACGATTCCCTTAATGCTAGCTCCTTTCTCTATAACATCACCTCATTTATTTATTCATCTCAGAACTCTGCACTACTTTGTTGAGAGAAAGAACTTACTGCCATTATGGACTGAAACAAAACCATCACTGACTTCTATGCTTGTTTACGTTAAATAAAGAGTTGTATTTAGTTCACATGTTCATTAAAGCATGTCTGAAGAGGGATATTGGGTAAGAATTTAGCTTTGGAAAGATTTGGTTTAAAAAATACTAAGGTGGGGGCTGGAGAGATGGCTCAGTGGTTAAGAGAACTGGCTGCTCTTCCAGAGGTCCTGAGTTCGATTCCCAGCAACCACATGGTGTCTCACAACCATCTGTAATGAGATCTGGTGCTCTCTTCTGGCGTGCAGGCATACATAGAGGCAGAATGTTGTATACATAATAAATAAATAAATCTTTAAAAAAAATACTAAGATGATCAATGGGTTTGATAATATAGCCATATATTAATAGGTGAAAGAAGGAAATTTTGCTAAAATGTTTTGTAATTATATTTATCATTGTGGCTAACAATACTATGAAAAACCTGCCTAATTAACTGTCAAGATTGTTATCAAAACTCTTTCTGCAATGAGCTGTAGATTGGAGAACATTTATTGTTTCTTTTCTCTATAAAAGATTGTGCTTTTAATTATGCTGCAATTTAAAATGATGTAAATCTATATTTATTGATATGGAAAAGTGCCCATAACATATTGTTGAATGAAAAAATAAAACAGGGTTTTTTAATAACAGTATGTTCAGCAATATTCCATTTACATAAAATCTTGTATAACTTTCAGTATATACATCCATAGAGAAATGTTGAATTAACTGATTGTCTCTGGTTGTTGGATGCCATATCATGGTTATTTACTTATGGTACACTTCCGTATTCTGAATATTTATAGCAAACATATTCTTTTTGTTTCAAAAAAACTTAGATAAAAATATAAGCTAGAGGCTTGTAACTGCTTAGTAATATTTCTGGATTAGGGCAAGCTGTGGATGCCTACAGTTCATTTGGGAATCAGGTAGTATAATGGCCCAATCACTGATTTTCCAATGGACTCCAAAGAATAATTCTACATCTTATACCTCTATGTTTCTCCTTTCTAAAATGCTTTATAAACACTACCACATAGCTTAATAAGATTGGTTGACTATGTGAAGTACAAAACAACCTCAATAGGCCCAAGTATATGAAAGCACTTCACATATCTTAAAAGCTTGGCAATTTATAAATCTTTTATTGCTTGATAAAGGTTAGTTGTTTTCCCTCTGGTGAATAATTATGTCATAATAATCCACTCAACAAGACTTTTGGATCCCTGTGTGAATTTAGTGCTTCGAAAAATTTTGCAATCCATTTCAGACTTCATGGAAGATATTGTTCCACCAAGCACTAGGAACTTTCATTTTTACATGTACTTGCAAAGATGTTAATAGCTCATTTGCTTAAAGACAAATGTACTCAATATCAGTTTTCTTCATCCAAATCCTCAAACTATTGATATTTGGTACTCAAGTTTTCAGATGTAAAATCTTTCCTAGGGAGAAGGAAACTAAGACATTATTATGCTTTTTTCATTTCCTTCAGTATTTTAGCTAATGTATTTGTTACCTTTAGTTTGGTGGGTATCTGTATTGTGTGTATGTGTATATTTATATGCTATGAAAAGACACCAGGACCATGACAACTCTTATAAAGGAAATAGTGAATTGAGGCGACTTGCTTACAGTTCATAGGTTTAGTCATGGCGTGAAGCAAAGCAGCAGGTTGGCAGACATGTTGGGTGAGAAGTAGCTGAGCGTTCTACATCTTGCAGGCAACATGAAGTGGTTTGTTTATTGGGCATGACTTGAACACATATGAGACCTCAAAGCCTGACTCCACAGTGAAACACTTCCTCCAACAAGGCCATGCCTCCTAATAGTGCCATTACCAATGAGATTATGGTGGGCAATTGCTTTCAAACTACTACAATATGTATGCATGCAAGTATATGTATGCATTTGTATGTTTGTGTGCATGGATGTGTATAAGTCTGTGTATAAGTTTGTGTTTGTATGCTTTGTGTATGTGTTTATGTATCATGTGTGTGTTAAACCAATTATTAGCCATGAAGAAGAGAACCCCCGAAGGCCTAAAATGCAAGTGGACATATGGGGTCTCTCAGTTCTTTGTATTAAATCTCAAAGAAGTTACTTTTTTCCCTCATCTTATTAAATATATTTTCTCTTCTTCCTAGTTGCTTTTCATTCTATGAGAGTATACCTGTACTCATTCTATGAGATGGATGTGGATTTTTCATAATAAACTAGGAGGCTCATTTCTTGTCTTCTCGTTACAAAGCTGAAATATAGTAACTTTTACTACACCATAAATTAGACCAGAAAAACTGTTTACATGTTTAACAAACTGTGACATTCAGCATGCATGCACATGTTCATGCACACATACTCAATCACACACAAACATACATACCTGCACATGGCACCTCTGTGCACTAATGTTACCCATAATACTGTATCTTTTATGACGGGTTTTGAAATACTTAAATATTTGTTGTCAGATGAAACTCTGAAGGAAATAGCACAATTCATTATGCTTTGGTGGTCTTAGCACAGGAAGAGAGTTCTCAAAGCAGGCAATAGCAGTTCACTGACAATGTCACACCATGAAGCAAAATGGAAACTTCCAAACGGATGGTATGTGTACCAGGATGGCAAGATCAAAGTAATTTATTTTGATGTGTTGTGACATTTTCTAAACATGGGAGAGAACAACATGCCTTTCAAGAAAGTTTGCTAGATCTTAACTCCATGCCTTCAAAGTAGCTACATAGAAAGAAAGACATGGGCAGCATGATGCTTTTAGTTATTTTTCCTGCCTATCTTCAAATGATAGAAGACTCTAATTTGCTGCAGTATCAACTATCTTTGTGTGGTTTGTGAATTTATCTATTTATACATATATACATCATTTTTGTAGGTCCGTGTTTCTGGCAGTGAAACAGACCTCAGAATTCAGAGACAAGACAAATTCATGCTGTCACAAAGTTCCTTTCCGTGAGGAGTAATTTACTGCGATTGTTTCTGTAGCTGATAAGGCAGATGATGGTAACGGACATCCATAAACAAAACTACACATGGAAGAGAAAAGAAACATAGAACAATGCAATGTTTAAGCTTAAGTTTTAGCGAAGTACAGAAATTTTCATGGTCAGTGAATAAAGAGCATTCCATACACAGAAAATAAGATAAGGGGAAAATTTCAGATAAAACAGAATTTGAGACACCAAATATTGGATATTTGCTTGTGAGATAAAATTCGTAAAGAAATAACCTAGAAAAAAAATCTCAGAAAACAGAACTTGCTCATCATATCAAATTGTGGCCCTTGGAAAGATGGGCAGAAAGATGAAGTCTGATGCCTATGAAAATGAGTGGATAAAATAAATTCTACTTTGATTAAAATACAATCTGTTCCTACATGATACCGAATAAGCTTTTATACCATATTAAGTCTCAGTTTTCATACCTATAAAATGGGCATTAGAAGATCAAGGTTAAATAGACTTCATGACAAGAAAGTGAGATAATATTCCCATACATCTAACCTGATTCTAGACACAAATCAGGAATTCACCATCAACAACCAAATACAAATTGTACAGTCTGTCTTTATATTTAACTTTAACTCTAACCAAATTATCTATCTAAATTTACATTCTATTACAAGTGCTAGAAAATAAGTCAAAACTAATGACGCAGTTTTTACAGATGTCTTTGGGTTTTTATTTTCTCGATTTAAACAGAAATGCACAATTTGAGCAGAAATTTGTTACTTGAAAGTCTAGAGCAGAATGCTTCAAGACAGGAAGCAGAATAGAAGCTTTTGAACTGTGGATTTAAAAAAGACTTTGTGAATATTTATGGGAGAAGTAATGTGTTTATTGAGCAAAATGACTTTTCTCTCCCAAGTCATAGTGGACAAAGTATTTCCCCTGTTGCATTTCTTTCCAGGACCGCAACAGAAGAGTAGGTGTCAAAACCACAAGGCTGGTAATATCAACATTCACATTCATGTTTTGAAGATGTAGAACTTCCCTTAATCCACATTTATGTTCAAATATCATGGTGTCTTGCCTTCTGATATAGTAGGGACAACTGAACTCTAGTTTGAAGATTGTTTTACCTCAAGCGCATATTATGATCACTACTAGACACAATTGCAACATTTTCCTTGGTCACCTCATTGTAGTCTTGGCTATCAGTTGATCTGGAGTGGTCTGACTTCAGGACTACATCAGGGCTTTCTTAGAAGCCATCCTTATACATAGGCCAGCTTGTTACACTTAGGTGTACTAGGTGTAAGAGTATGTGAAAAGCAACGGTGCCTCATTGTATTCCTCATGAGGGGGAACGCAAGCTTGGTGGGAACCACCAAAGACTATATAGAGACTAGCTTTGCAGTTTGTCATGAAGCCCTGTGCTTATTCTTGTCTGGTCAATGTGGGTTATCCTATGCCCAACTATAAACCCTTTTATTTTTCATCTGTGGTGTCACTGACTTCACTATTTTAGCCTGAACATTAAATTAGCGCACTCCTATAACACAATGGTTTAGATACCCTGGTATTAATTTCAAAGCACTAGACCAAGGATAACCCAGAGAGGGTATCAGAAGCTGCTATATAACACAAAGTTAACAGGTCATTCAGATGAGAGCTTTTAAGACTGGAATGTAGAGAGAAGTAAAGATAGTGGAGGCCTGGCTATGACATTTCAGGCTTGTACTCAGTGTGGAGTTGGGCTCGAGGCGATTTGCTTGATATTTTGGTAATATGTCCATCTTCATGTTGACTGTGTCCTGAGAACCTAACTGACATTTATTCCTAAGTAGTGGATTAATTTGTTTGGTGGGGGATGTTTAAAAACAGAAGAGCATTCAAGATGCTTTTTATACAGAGGGAGACAGGGCAAAAAGTAAAGCAGTAACATATTAAAATGTTGTGCATTGGTGAGATCAAAGGTGCAAGTTTAAGTGTACAGAAAAGGTATAATTGAGAGCAGCAGTAACTATTGAAAAGATTAGAGCTATTAAAGAAAAACATGATGCTTCATGAGATGACATGGAAGACTTCCTGACACAAGATGCCACAGACTAAAGACTCCATTTTGTGATGTTGCAAAATGATTTGAAAGGAGAGGGCATACGATGAAACAGACCTGCTAAACCAGGAGTTCCCCTCTCCTCTAAAGCCAATGGCTGGAGAAATTCTTACAGCAGGACATGGAAGCATCATCAATGTTAGAACTCCTTTTAAGAACAAATGGTGGAAGATTGAGGGCGTCATGTAATCGTGCCATACAAATCCAGAGAACTGCTGAGGCTTAGTGATGTGTAGCAAAGTGGAAGTTTTTACAAGAAAGTTGTAGGACCACAATTAATTGATATGCTATAACTGTAGGATGCCTGCTGTAGAATCCTTCAGATATGGAGTGCTAGTGACCTAAGACAGGTTATATATGATGTAGATAACAGAGTCAGGGAGGGGGTGACTAGTGAAACACTAGGGAACAATTTCATCAAGTGCCAGATGTCCAACATAATGCTGCAGGATTTTGTGTGTTCCTTTCTGGGGTTCACTTTGGATCTTTTCCTATCTTTGCTTGCTGCACCTCATTTCTCAATTTTGGAATGTGAATGCTTATCTTGTGCCATTCATATTAAAACTATGGAATTTGTTATTTATTTTGTGGAAGTTCACAGTTAAGTGATCAATTGGGAATAATGAACTTTGGGTGATAAAGCTATGTCAATATGATCTTAATTGATTGTAACAAATGTCCTACTCTGAGAATGGGTGTTGACAGTCAGTAAACAATACATCAGTGGAAACAGAATAGGCATAGAACCTTTTTATACTTTCTTCTAAATTTTGGTTGACTTAAATCTACCCTCAAAATAGTGCTTCATTACTTTGAAAACATCATATGCCATTAAAAAAGGATTTAATAATTTTATTATGTTCATGACGAATAATTTAGCACTATTTAAATTTTTCCTATAAATAACACACTTTTAAAAATAATGTACAGATGGGTATATTAAAACAACTTCTAAAAACAAAATTGATGCTAAATTATGCATTCACTAAAATTAGAATAATTACTGTTGGAATTTACTCATTTCGTTAAATTAATTTTCTTTAATATTTGGTTCATGATACTACTTCAGTATAGCTGTTTTCCAAGAATACACTTTTCAATATTTTATCACTCTTTTCTTCATAAAACTGTTTATAATCTGCTTCAAACTTTTATGTTATTGTAAACACATTCTAAAGTGTCTGTCATTATATATAGCACTACAGTGTAAAGTATTTCATTTGGGAAATAATAATCTATAGAGGCAAGTTAATTTGAAACCAAGAACAAGTTCACTAAATGCCATGTATACCTGTATGTGCAAACACACAAACAACCCCACCCCAACCTCTACATATATACATATTGTTTTCTGGTAATTGAACACAAAAGTTTGGCCATGCTTGGTAAGGACTTTGCTACCATATTAATCACCAACTCTTCTATTCTATTCTATTCTTGATATTAATATCCATAAGTATTTTAATATAAAGGTTTCATAGCTACATTTTATTGTCTTTCATTCAGATGCTTTTATTTTGACAAATATTTGTATAAGGTAAAACTGTCAGGTGTTTTCTTACAGGTGTGCCTCTTATACATTTTATCAATTCCTGCTGGTTTAGAACCCACAGATTCTCATCACAGTCTTTTATTCCAGCATGGTGCACATCTTCAATGTTCTAAATGAGCATATACAAAAGGATTTTGGCATCAATATTATCAAATGCTTTGTTAAATATTTCAATATTGCAGCCAAAATTTAGAGACTAATTAAGAAGTGGTTGTCCTTATAAAAATATTCAAGACAATTTACAAAATAAATACTCCAAAACAAAAATGTTTCTTAAATATGATTTATGATAGGCATGCAATTTTAATGAATATTTTTAAAGGCTTTTTGATTGAACATAATAAAGGATGATGGGGACTCCAACAGGAATGTTAAGCCTATTTCTTTACAATTAATTTCTAAATTTAAAAGAAAACCTACACATTAACACAAAATACTCCATTGATATTAACATTGAGATTATTGCAGCAAAAATATTTTTATGCTCAATACTGAATTTTTGTCTAAATTTACATGTTGTATGAGGCGCATGGGCTGCGTCCTTCCGCCCGGCTCCCGGCCGCCAAAATAATTACACAGAAACTGTATTCATTGAAATACTGCCTGGCCCATTAGCTCTAGCCTCTTATTGGCTAACTCTCACATATTCATTTAACCCATTTCTAATTATCTTTGTGTCACCACGAGTCGTGGCTTACCGAGAAAGATTCAGTGTGTCTGACCTGGGAGCTTCATGGTGGCGGCTCTCTCTGACTTTTCCTTCTCTATCCCAGAATTCCATTCTGTCTCCTCCACACACCTAAGGGCTGCCCTATCAAAAGGCCAAGGCAGTCTCTTTATTCATCCAATGAAAGCAAGAGAAATACAGAAAGACCTCCTACACCATTTACAGTATCATTATAAAAATGTGAAATATTTGTCATATATTTATTTCACTTAGAAATATATTTTTGGAAGATTTAGTTCAATTATAATCATTAACATTCTTGTTGTCTTTATAATGAAACCATTCCTAGGAATTGATCCTTCGAACATCTTGGGGTGCTGATAAAAACTTAGGCCCTTTGTATCTGCCAGACTTTTCAATGAAGCATGAAATCTGAAAGAATGTTTATTAAATAGATGATAGTTAACTTCTATCTTTCTGACTGTCTGTTATTTAACCATCATCTAACATCTATCTATCTATCTATCTATCTATCTATCTATCTATCTATCTATCTATCTATCATCTATCTATAATTAATCAATTATAATTTATCGATCATCTATCTACATACTATCCATTATCTCCACTCTACTATTTATCTGTCTATCTTTCTATCTTCTCTCATCTATCCATTATCTATCTATCTATCATCTATCTATCTATCTATCTATCTATCTATCTATCTATCTATCTATCTATCTATCTAATCATGTATCCATTATTTTCTCAAGGTAGAATTATATGAGGCATTTTTGGTATTCTTAATTCTTTCCTATGTTTGCTTATATTCTAATTATGTCTGTTTCTAGTGATGATATGCATAATATCATGGCATATGAACTTCCATACTTTATGAATATTTAAGTACCAAGCACTCCTGTAAATTGAATAATATTTGTCTGTATGCCTTTCTATATAGAAAACTGGATGGATATTTCACAAATTTTTCTTTTCAGGACAGTATATTTTATATATTGTTTTTATTATTACATATGTATTTCCACATTTTAGTTTTCTAATCATTAAGACTTGTGGTATTTTCTTTGTTATGTGGAATATTCTCATCTATTGTTTTTAATATTTCTAAAGTAGCTCCTTGGTGTTAATATAGTATAATTTACTTCATCAGTTCCCTCCTCATATTTTACTTCTTCTGAAACCATGAATAATGCTTCAATAAACTTCTGTATACATAAATCTGTATATATTATGTATTTGTTTCTGAGAGATCAATTCCTAATAAACACTGAGCCAAAAATAAAGGGTCTACACTTTGGGAGTCACATTATTAAATAAACATACTATCCCTCTCCCTGAAGCTATTATCAGTTGCTAATAGTTTCTCACTTAGTACTGGGATTTAATGCCCACCTTCTCATCTCTATGATGGGACTTGCCTAGCATAAGTTTGACTACGCTCCTGAGTAGGACTTCATCCTCAGAAGTAAACGGTCATCCAAACTTGACTTGATAGTCAAATTTTTATTCTTTATTTAACTTTTGAGATTATAATATAATTGCATTATTATCTTTTCCAGTTTTCCTTCCCCCTCTTCCATATACTGCTTCTTGCTCTCTTTAAAATCTGTTGCCTCCATTTGCATTAATTGTTATTACATACATATACACATATGTATGGACATATATATTGTTGAGCACATAAATGCAAGCTGCTAAGTCTGAATAATATTACACGTATACGTTTTCAGTGCTGACCATTTGGTATTGGATAAAAAATTTGCTTGCTTTTTTCAGAAAGACTATTTCTCTTGCTCTCAGAATTGCTTTAAAGTCTCAAATTCATTGTATTGGGTTAAAACCTACTGAGATTTCTCTTGTCCTGCTTGTCATGTTTATTGTTGTTGTCCCTGCTCAATTTATGTTTAGGTAGTAATGTTGATGAGCTTTCTGGGTATAGCTTCTGAGATTCCTAGAAGACACAGTCTCATAACAAACTCTCTGATCCACTGACTCTTATAATCTTTCTTTTCCCTCTGCCAAATCTCCCCTGAGCTTTAGGTGCAGTGGTTTGCAGGTGCATTTACTGAGACTTGGCTACACAACTTTGCATTTTGGTTGGTTGTAATTATCTGTAATGGTGTCTGTCTATTGCCAAGAAGAGTTTCACAGATGGGGTTGAGGACTCAATGTATCTGTGAGTTTAAGAACAAATACTTAAAACAGTGGCTAGGAACTGTGCTGCTTTAGTAAAGTGGAAGTTGTAGGATCTTCTCCATGATCCATGACATCACTAGCCCTATGTAACTGGCTAGGTTTCCAGTTCAAGGCATGGTTTTCCACTTGCTGATTGGGTATTAAGTCCAATTATAGAGTTGCTTGTTACCCGTGGGGTATGTGTGGCATTTGTTTTAATGAGTAAAACTTAAATTTGCGTGGGTAGTGATGGTTAGACAGAAAGGTTGTTGGAGAATGTGGGTGAATGTGATCACAATGAATTGTATAAACTCATATAACTTTATCACTAAAATAAAATACTATTAAGAAAAGTAAGGGCACAAGGCAAGTAGTAAGCACTATATGGTCATGGTGAGCTACCTGCCTAAGTCTTCTTGTGGGACTCCTAACAGTGGGACAGGGTCTGTCTCTGACTCTTTTACTGGCTTTTGGGATCCTACTCCTCATACTATGTGTCCTTGCCCAACCTTAATAAACGGGATGTGGTCAGTCTTATGGCAACTTGATATGCCATATTTTGTTGACATATCAATGAGAGACCTGCCCTTTCCTGAACAGAAATGGAAGAGGAGTGGATTGGGGGTGAGAACAGAAAGAATGTGGGAGGAGGTACTGGGAGGTAAGGAAGGAGGTTAAGTAAGGGCATTTAAACTTTAGATGGTTTTTACTATATTGCTTTAATATCAGACTGTAACCATTTTATGTCCACCTGAATTACCAAGATCCATAGACTTCTAATGAACTTGAAGTATGAGCTGATTGTTAAATTAACTTTTATGCTTTTTCATTAGTAGTCTTAGCAACTTTGTATACCTTTTGCCAGTGATAAAAATATATCATTCCTCTTATAGGAATTCTTTTCAGTTTGAAGAAGTTATAATTCTAATGGATAAACAGTACCCATATGTCAATTTTGCTACATTTTCTTAAACTCTATTGTTCGTCTGGAATTTAGTTAGGTAACTGATGACTGAATTAATTAACATTAAGACTTTCATTGCTAGAAAAGTAGATAAATGATTTGCATTCATTTAAGAGGTGTATTTTAAATACTGCAATTTCATTAATATCTCTCTTTCTCCTCTCTCTCTCTCTCTCTCTCTCTCTCTCTCTTTCTGTGTGTGTGTGTGTGTGTGTCTGCATGTGTGCGTGTGTAACAGCTCCCCGTGGAAGTCAGAAGACAACTTGCTGGAGTCTGTTCTTTATTTCAACCACATAACAACCCAGTATCAAATTCAGGTTTTTATACTTGGCTGCAAGTGCCTTAACCCTCTGATTTGTCTCTCAGAACACACAAAGTATGCATTTTAAGACAGTTTTTAGCTATATAAAATGAATTTTAATTCTGAATAAGTATTGATAGGATTTTTTGTTTGTTTTCATCTTGTCAAGCATTTGTGCTAATATCACTCATTAAATTAGCCATTGTTTTATCACTCATCACTCATTCTGCATTGAGTGCTCATCAAACATCTGCGTTTTTTACTACTGGATCACTTATTTACTACTATGATATTGCCATGTCAGTTTATTAGACCTGATATTTGCAGTATTTTTGCCTATTAACTGAGATATTCCCCTGATATCTTCTTTCTTAAATAGGCATTATGTGGCACCTTGAGATTAATTTTTATTCCTAAAGTTATCCTTAATTATATATTGAAATATAAAGTACATATAAAAATAAATACAACATGTACAATATAACAAAAATAATAAATTATTACATCATATATCTAACAATTTAAGAAATAAAGTATTATTGATGATTGGTTTTGTACTCTTCTGTATGCTTTTCCTCAGAATATATTTCTGTGACATCTCCAACACAATTAATCCCATAAAACACTTCTTTGAAATTTTTCCCTTGCTTGTTGTCATCACTCTAATGGAACTGCGTAGTTTTGGGATGTGACTAACGTGTTTTATCACAAAATGACTGAACTATGTTTCCAAAATAGAATCAATTTATATACCCAGTTCTGGTTAGTGAGAATTATTTTCATCTTCATTCTTCCTACTGTCTGTCATTGCTAGAAGTTTTCAATTTATTTAGTCTTCTGGGTGTGAATAGACAATTCTTTACTGGTCCCAGATTCCGATGTGGTTAATATCTATCTTCTCAGTTGTTGCAAACCAACTGTATCTCCTTTACAGTAGAAAGGCAAGAGCATATCTCTTACCCATTTTATTCTCCTTTTGACTGACTTTTATCTCTAAAAGGTCTCTGAACATTCTCTATAGTAAACTATTGGCACTAATGAGTATTATAAATATTCTATTAATGGATAAATAGTAAATAACACCTTACTATTTTAATTTAATCTATACTTTTACTTACATTTTATCCTTTTGTATTTTACTTAATAAGGTTTCCTTTACATTCAGCCCAAATATTTTTTAATTTTATTAATTAAGTAGGTATAGCAAAATATTTAAATAATCTATAGATTATTTTAGGTAAGGTGTAGTTTCGAAATTCTCTGGTTTTCTACATGGTAGAGAACTGACCAAGGCAGCATTGACTATCAAACACAATGTATGTTTTCTCCAAAGCTATTTTTTTATCACTTTTGTTGTTAGTAGTTCTCTGAGTGTGTTATATTTCTCCCTTGCACCTCTCTGGTTATTATTAAAAAGCTATCCCTAATTTCATCTTCTGGTTTCCTTTCTATTGCTATAAGCAAACACTTGGACCTGGGGATTTATAAGGAATAGAAGTTTCCTTGTTTCATAGTTCTGAAAGATGGGCTTTCCAGGGCCTACACTGTTATCTGCTCTATATCTGCTGCAGAGAAACTATTTCATTGTTTTCCCAAACAAGTAATCTTCCTTGAACCTCAGTTTCTCTTAATATAAAACAGTGTGGCCACCGCAGGGACTTTATCCTAATGGTATCAATATATCATGTTAGGGCTCAAGTGTGTATTTTTTTTATCACTGTGATAAAATATATAACAAATACGTGGTAAAAGCATCTCTAGGGATGGAGGCATTCTGCTTGGTTGATGGTTGCTGAGGATGTACTCCGTCCATGCTGGGAAGCAGTGGTGACGGGGTATCTCCACATGAGAGAGGGCAAGGGAGCCAGCTATTTGTCACATCTTGCAGGTAAGGAAGAGAGACACTGAAACTGGAATTTCCACTCCTGGTGACCACATCTGGTTGCCAGTTTCTGTTTCCAAAGTGATCTCTCCAGACAGAAACATTAACTAAGGACCAAGTGTCACAGTGCACATCACCCAATCTTTGAATATTAGAGAAATGATAAAACTAGAGAAGACTTAATAAGGGATTTTGATTTTTCATTATTATGTAAGGGATTTCTGTTTTTAATAATTGCCAAGTTTTATAATGTTTAACAAATTTTAGAAAATTAAATTCAGTAGATTTTTCTGAGGGAAGTATTTAACAATTCAGGCCAAACTCAGAGTTCTGAGAGGTTCAGGGTTTCTCCTATCAGTATGGGAAGTCATATTAATAGACAAAGAAAGAAAATCACACATAGAAACAGCTGAATAGCATAAGAGGTTGTAGCTGGGAAATTGCCTTACTTGATGTCTGAGGAATATGTCTTTTATGGCTGTTCTCAAATCTGATCCTAACCTGTGATTACCTAAAGCTCAGCTGCTGATAGGGAAAAATTTGGTAATTGATACAATACTATTCTCTTAATTTTAGAGATACAAAGGATTTCAATTTGTTATTTATTTATTATTTGGTATTTATGGAGAGACTTTTAATACATATTTAACTTAATTCCACAACAGAAAGAAAGTATTGCATCCACTGAGAAAAATTATTTTAGATCAGTTAACATGAGACAGATGTACAGATTTTATAATTTAACTGCTTCAGGAAAATTCTCACTCTCATAATGGTTGTGACTCTAAAATCATTTATTGAATATAGTTTGCTAGTATTTTATCTAGAGGTTTTTCATGTTTGTGAGTGTTTAAATAATATATCAATATTTCCATATTCTTGTCATAATAATATCTAAAATTGAATTTTAATGGCAATGGAAAACTCTCCCTGTAGTTTGATCTCTGAAAGACATTTTTTAGAATTAGAAATGAAAGATATTTTCCCTCATGTATATCTGTGTACATATATACATTTACTTCAATATATTTATATTGATGCTTACAAATTTTATTTTTTGTCATAAAATGGAGCAAAGATGGGACAAAGTAAACTATTATAGAAAATGATCAGTTATTTAAAACTTCTCAGAAATTAATTGTGAGTGAATATTCTTTTTTCGGTTTGTTTTAGTATTTTTTACCTCAAGCATTACTTTCTTTCTTTCTTTTTTTATTGATTTTTATTGAGCTCTACATTTTTTTTCTGCTCCCCTCCCTGCCTCTTCCTTCCCCCATTCAACTCTCCCCCAAGGACCCCATACTCCCAATTTACTCAGGAGGTCTTGTCTTTTTCTACTTCACATGTAGATTAGATCTATGTCTTTCTTAGTGTCCTCATTGTTGCATAAGTTTTCAGGGATTGTGGTTTGTAGGCTAGTTTTCTTTGTTTTATGTTTAAAAACCACCTATGAGTGAGTACATGTGATAAGTGTCTTTCTGTGTCTGGGTTACCTCACTCAAAATAATGTTTTCTAGCTCCATCCTTTTTCCTGCAAAATTCAAGATGTTATTATTTTTTTTTCTGCTGTATAGTACTCCATTATAAATGTACCACATTTTCCTTATCCATTATTCCGTAGAGGGGCATTTATTTTGTTTTCAGGGTTCTGGCTATTACAAACAATGCTGCTATGAACATAGTTGAGCACATGTTCTTGTGGAAAGATTGAGCATCCTTTGGATATATACTCAAAAGTGGTATTACTGGGTCTTGAACACATAATCCAATTAAGAAATGGTGTAGAGACCTAAATAGAGAACACTCAACAGAGGAATCTATAATGGCTGAAAAACACTTAAGGAAATGTTTAACATCCTTAGTCATCAGAGAAATGCAAATCAAAACAACTCTGAGATTCCATCTTACACCTGTAAGAACGGCCAAGTTCAAAACACTGAAGACAACTTATGCTAGAGAGGTTGTGGGGTAAAGGGCACACTCCAGCATTTCTGGTGGGAATGCAAGCTGGTACAGCCCCTTTGGATGTCAGTGTGAGTGAATATTCTAATAATCAAGTTGTTCCTTTTACCAGTCTTGCATCTCTTCTATAATCTCTACCACTTGCTGAGGAATGTATAAACTTCATGCTATGACGTACATCAGTTATCTTCTTTTTTGATGCCATTTTACCTTACATAAATAAACACTCTTTCACTTAATACTTGTATTTTCATTTTCAATAGTCTCTTAGTGAATTGAGTTTTTCTATACAATGATTTCATTATCTGATAGTAGATTTTGAAGTCATTTGAAGTTTTATCAGCTATACAAACTCTAAGACTTTATTGTTAAATTTTCTCCTTGCTCTCTTTCAAACTGCAAGTGCCCTGGTGCTTTAGCGTTTCTCATAAAAGTTCTGTACATACTAA
Organism: Ondatra zibethicus; assembly: GCA_004026605.1. NCBI lineage: Eukaryota > Metazoa > Chordata > Mammalia > Rodentia > Cricetidae > Ondatra > Ondatra zibethicus. The sequence continues at coordinate 66,089 of PVIU01008772.1, forward strand.
TGTCATATATAAGCATACATACATACATATTTGTATGTGAGTTGAAAAGTAAAAATATACATTAATTATGATTAATTAAATGTTTAAATTCATACATATTGTGTTATAAATTTTATTTGTTCCAATAATGTATTTATGAATATTTATACCAATCTGTATTTCAATTTTCTTTATTTTTAATTCTCTCTTATGAAATAAGTGAATTTTTCTTTACTAATTTATGGTGCTGTCTTCCGTTCATTTAATGTTTATCTAAAAATAATACTATAAATAATAAGTGAGGGGAACTTAAAGTTACTTCTCTGAGAAAACAGCAGTTTCTAAATCACACAACAAATGCTCCTTCCGTTAACAACTTTTTATGACATACACACACATACTTTTCATTGACAGGATTTGGAAACCAATATAGGTAACATTTTTTGAAGCTCACATGAATATCTATAGGAGTTGATCATTCCTTGTTTATTAAGTGACTCCATTGCCATTCAGGTTTTTGGTTCAATGTCATAAAATTATGTCCCAGGCTTTCTCTTTTCTGTTGTATCAAAAGTTCTCTTAATACTCAGGGATGAGACTCCTGGTAACTAACAGTAGCTCTCATAGCAAAAGTGAAATTGTCCATAATGCTTGTTATCTATTACGATCCATACTTAAAATTTAGAAAATCTTCAGTGAGATCCACAAAACTTCTAAATATTAAATATTATTAATTATGGGGTAAAGTGGCAGACTGGTAATATTATGGTTGTTGTTGTTGCTGCTGTTCTGTGTCCATAATCAGGAACAGTTAATAACTGATCAACTGCTGAACTGGTGGGATTTGTAGAATAATTTTCATCTTGGTTCATTAAAACCCAAAACTCTATAAAGATTTTTCTTATAGAGCAATAGGCTCCTCCTTGTAGCTAAACAGAAGGAAATGAAATTAAACTTTCAATCATGAAACAGGTAATTAAGCATCTGAGTTCTTGGTATTCCTGTTATTTTTATTTTGTGATCTCAATCAATCTGAATCAAAGCTGATCACTGTCAGGTCATAGCATTGGCTGACTCCATGCATTTTTTTCCTGGTATGACTACTTTAACTTTGGTAATATATGTTTAATTATTCTTGCATTGGTCTCCTTGACTTAGAAAAATTTCTGGGCTCTTCTCCACAGACACTGTATGTTCTGTAAAGTGTTAACATTAGCCACCTGAAACTTATCCTATGTCTCTACAAAGTTAGAAAAGACAATATTATTTTTTCATCTTATTTGTGTTTTTTTTCAAAAGAGACATAGGTCAGCCTTGGGCCTGTGAATGAAAGTTACACATTTCATGGGCTAGGTGAGGATTTTCGTGTTTTCTATACTTGTACAAGTAAAACTAAAAATGGATATAATAAGCTCTAGTTTTAAATATGTTTACTGTGGACCTTCCTGCCCTATCTGGCAAAATAGTCTCTAAAAACCTGAGGAGGACAATGGAAAATGTATCTGTCCTGTTGTAGAGAAACAAAGATAACTAATTATGTTCTTAGCCAGTCTTAATGAGGAAAACATCTTCATCTTTCCTCAGACTGAAAACATTAAGTCTCTGAGCAGACCACACAGCCAGATAGGGCTAATACATAGCACAGCAAAGGTTAAAGATCTATGCTCCTGCATAGCTCTACCCATAGCCATTTCAAGTTCTAACCTAAGCCAGTCTTCATCTACCACTGTTCAGATCATAGATTGGGCTCATTCACTCTATCTGTTTTTTCATGACATTGTTTAAGGGAGGAGCTAGGTATAGCAAAATACCACCCTTAGTTTTTCTTCAAATTCAACATAGTATGATGCCTCCCCTGTTTCACAGCATTCAATAGGATTAAATTTATAAAAAAGATAAAACTTTTTTAAAGTTTTTTATATATAAAAGCAAATTTTATGTCTCAAGAAATGTGTCTAAGGATCAAATTTGTACCATGGTGCAAGTATTTAGGTCATATTACCTAGAGTATAATCACATATATTAGAGTCTTGGCTTTTCCACTTGTCCCCACCATCATCACCAGCAAAATGGGGATGAAAAACAAGTGTGTAGGATAGGAGCATAATGTCGCTTAGATTGGAGATACCTCTGAGTCATTGTAAAAGGCTTGACAAGTACACAATCATCAATAATATTAGGCATTGTGAGTTCTGTTACATATCTGCCCAAAGGAGGCTTTTTAAAATTTTTTTTATTAATTAAATTTTTTTTTATTTCTCTCTGCTCCCCTCCCTGCCACTCCCCTCCCTCCCTCAACCCTTCCCCAAGGTCCCCATGCTCCCAAATTATTCAGGAGATCTTGTCCCAAAGGAGGCTTATAATAGTGATATGTATACATTTTAATAAAACAATACTGTCATATCATTGTGAGCTCTTGACTCACTAGATAACTTTTCATAGTCTCTATCAAAGTAATGTAGCTTTGAAAACTTTCCTTTACCTTCCTTCCATAATCATTCTATTACAGTAAATAATTGTATCCAGCAACATATACTAATGTGTTACACAGCTACTGTTTGCAGAAGACTCTTATGGTTGATAGCTTGAAAATGTGATGGATCAAGGGAAGAGAAGGACACCTTCTATAATTAAGCTACAGTGGTCATTCAGAAAAAAGGGTTCTTTAATGTCTTAGAGTTTCTATTATAATAAAGAGATATCTTGACTAGAGCAATTCTTCTTTTATATTTATTTATTTTTTAAAAGAAAAAAACTATCTTTTTTCATTATAAATACCTCCACATATCCTCCCACTCCACCCCCATTCAATCCTCAGAGAGGGTCAGGCACATTGTTTTATGGAAAGTCCAAGGCCTTCCCTATTATATCTGGGCTGAGCAAGGTATCCATCCAAAGAGAATAGGTTTCCAAAAAGCCAGTACAAGCAGTAGGGATAAATCCTGGTGCCACTGCCAGTGGTCCCTCAGTCTGTCCCAACCTTGCAAGTGCCAACCACATGTAGAGGGACTAGTTTGGTCCTATGCTTGTTCCTTTTTATTCCAGCTGTTGTTGGTGAGTTCCCATTAGCTCAGGTAGACTGTTTCAGTGGATGAACCTATCATGGTCTTGACCTCTTTGCTCATATTCTCATTCCTTCCACTCTCCAAATGGACTTTGGGAGCTCAGTTCAGTGCTCAAATGTGGATCTCTGCTTTTGCTTCTATCATTGCTGGATAAAGGTTCAATGGTGATATATAAAGTAAACATCAGTTTGACTTTAGGCCACTTCAAGATCAGGACTCCTCTCTTCTATTGTCTAGGGTCTCAGTTAGAGTCAGCCTTGTAGATTCTGGGAATTTATCTAGAGTAAGGTTTCTGATAACCCTATAATTGTTACCTCAATCAAGATATCTCTTTCCTTGCTCTCATCTCTGTCCTTCCTCCATCATGACTATCCCGTTCTCTCAAGTTCTCTTCACCCCTCCCTTTTGCCCTCCTTTCCCCTTCCACTATCCTTTGCCTTTGGTAGGATTGCCATTTTTACTATGTTGATCCTACCTATCTAAGATAATGAAAGATCTTTTCTAAAGCAATCTACAGATTCAATGCAATCCCCATCATAATGCCAATACAATTCTTCACAGATATTGAAAACACAATAATCAACTTCATATGGAAAAACAAAATCCCAGGATATCCAAACCAATCCTGTACAATAAAGGAACTTCTGGAGACATCACCATCCCTGACATCAAGCTCTATTACAGAGCTACTGTAATGAAAACAGCTTGGTTTTGTCATAAAAACAGAGACGTTGACCAATGGAATCGAATTGAAAAACCCAGATATTAATGCATACACCTATGGACACCTGATTTTTGACAAAGAAGCTAAAATTATACAATTAAAAAAAACATCTTCAACAAATAGTGCTAGCAAAACTGGATGCCAACATGTAGATGAATGAAAATAGATCCATATCTATCCCCATGAACAGCACTCAAGTCCAAATGAATTAAAGACCTCAGTATAAATCTGACCACACTACTTGATAGAAAAGAGAGTGGGAAGTAGTCTTCAATACAGGGGCACAGGAGACCACTTCCTAAATATAACCCCAGTAGTACAGATACTGAGAACAACAAAAATTTAGTGGGACCTCCTGAAACTGAGAAGCTTCTGTAAAACAAATGACACAGTCAATACAACAAAAAGGCAGACTACTAAATGGGAAAAAATCTTCACCAACCCCACATCAGACAAAGGACTGATCTTCAAAATATATAAAGAAATCAAGAAATTAGACATCAGAATTCTAAATAACCTAGTTAAAAATGGAGTACAGACTAAACAGAGAGTGCTCAACAGAAGAATCTCAAATGGCTAAAAGATACTTAAGAAAATGTTCAACATCCTTAGCTATCAGGGAAATGCAAATCAAAACAACTCTGAGATACCATCTTACACCTTCAGAATTGCTAAGATCTAAAACACTAATGATAGGTTATGCTGGAGAGGATGTGGAGTAAGGAGAACACACATCCATTGTTGGTGAGAATGGAAGCTTCTACAACCACTTTGGAAATCAGTACAGTGTTTTCTCAGGAAATCGGGAATAAACCTTTCTCAGGATCCAGCAATACCACTCTTAGGCATATACCCAAAAGATGCTCAATCATATTACAAAATCATTTGTTCAATTATTTTCATGGCAGCATTATTTGTAATAGCCAGAACCTGGAAACAACCTAGATGCTCCTCAACTGAAGAATGGTTAAAGAAAATGTGGCACATTTACACATTAGAGTACTACTCAGCAGGAAAAATACATGATATCTTGAATTTTGCATGCAAATGGATGCAAAACAGGATGGAAAACACTATCCTGAGAGAAGTAACCCAGACCAAAAAATATGAATATGGTATGTCCTCACTCATAAATGGATACTAACTGTAAACAAAGCACATGGAGCCTATAGTTCATTATCCTAGAGAAGCTAAGTAATAAGTTAAACTTAAAGAAAAACATATATAAATCCACCTGGAAATTGGAAACAGACAAGATTGCCTGAATCAGGGCAGTGGGAGAAGGAAAAGAAGAGAGGAAAAGGGGAGGGTTGAGGAAAGGTTGAGTGAATGGGATAGTTGAGATGGAGAAAAGACAGATATGAGAGCAAGGAAAGAGATATCTTGATTGAGGGAATAATTATAGGGTTAGCAGAAACCTGGCTCTAGATAAATTTCCAGGAATCCACAAGATTGACCCCACTTAAGATCCTAAGCAATAGAGGAAAAGGTATCTGACTATAGTTGACTATAGTCAGACTGATAATTATCTTAAATGTCACCATAGAACCTTTGTCCAACAACAGCTAAAAACAAAGGCAGAGACACATATTGGAGCACTAGTCTGAGCTCCCAAGGTCCAGTTGAAGAGTGGAAGGAATGAGAATATCAGCAAAGAGGTCAAGACCATGAAGGGTTCATCCATTGAAACAGTTTACGTGAGCTAATGGGAGCTCACCAACTCTAACTGGACTGGAAAGGAGCAAGCATAAAGCATAGGACCAAACTACTCCCTCTAAATGTAGTTGACAGTTGAATGCCTGGGGCAGACTGAGGGGCCACCTGCAGTGGCGCCGGGATTTATCTATACTACATATACTGGCTTTTTGGGATCCTATTCACTTTGTATGTATACCTTTTTTAGTCTAGATGTAGTAGGGAGGGCCTTGGACCTTCCACAAAGCTATGTGCCCTACCCTGCCTTAGGAATACATGTGGGTGGGGTAGGAGGGTGTGTGGAGGAAATTGAAGGAGGGGAGTGAGTGGCAATTTGGATTGGTATTTTTTTAAATATCTAATAAATAAAAAAGAAAATTCAAGGTTAATAATGAATTAAGCAATCAAAAAGAAAAAGAAGGAACATTGTATTGCAAAACTTTTTTTATGAGGCTACAATTACCCTTATACCCAAACTACACAAAGATATTACTAAGAAAGATATTTACAGACCAATCTCTTTCATGAACATTGATGTAAAAATACTCCATAAAATATTTGTAAACTGAATCCAAGAACACATCAGGAAAATCATCCATCCTAACCAGCAGGCTTCATCCCAAACATGCAGGGATGGTCAACATACTAAAATCTGTCAATGTAATCCACCATATAAAAAACTGAAAAAAGAAATCTACATGATCATCTCATTAGATGCTGAAAAAGCCTTTGACAAAATACAACATCCTTTCACGATAAAGGTCTTGCAGAGATCAGGGATACAAGGACCATACCTAAACATATTAAAGGCAATATACAGCAAGACAACTATCAACATCAAACTAAATGGAAACTCAAAGTGATCCCACTGAAATCAGGAACAAATCAAGGTTGTTCACTGTCTCCATATCTATTCAATATAGTTCTTCAGGTTCTAGCTAGAGCAATAAGACAACAAAATGAGATCAAGGAAATACAAATAGGAAAAGATGATGTTGAATTTCACTATTTGCAGATGATATGATAGTTTACATAAGTGACCCCAAAAATTCTATCACAAAACTTTTATAACTCATAAACACCTTCAGTATTGTAGCAGGATGCAAGACTAATTAAAAAAAATCATTAGCCCTCCTTCATACAGGTGATAAATGAGCAGAAAAATAAATCATAGAAACATCATCCTTCACAATAGCCACAAATAGCATAAAATATCATGGAGTAGCTCTAACCAAACAATAAAGGTACTTCTGGAGGCATCACAATTCCTGACTCCAAATCTACTACAGAACACTGAAAACAGCCTGGTAGTAGACAAGAGGACCAATGAAACCAAATTGGAGACCCAGATATTAATCCATAAACCTACAAATCCCTGATTTTTCACAAACAAGCAAAAATATAAAATGGAAATAAGAAGGCATATTCAACAAATGGTGCTGGCATAACTGGATATCAACCTGTAGAATAATGATAATAGATCTAAATTTATTTCTATGCACAAAACTCAAGCTCAAATGGATCAAAGACCTCAACATAAAACCAACTCCTGGAAAAGAAAATGGGAAGTGCAATTGAATGCATTGGAATGGGAGATCACTTTCTAAATATGACCCCAGTAGCACAGACACTGAGAGAAATGATTAATAAATGGGACCTCCTAAAACTGAGAAGCTTCTGTAAAGCAAAGGATATGGTCAACAAGACAAAACGGCAGCCCACAAAATGGAAAAAGATCTTCACCCACCCCACTTTGAACAGAGGGTTGATCTCCAATATATATATATTCAAGAAATTGGTCACAAAAGGAACAAATAATCAGAGTAAAAAAAATGGGGTATAGAGAACACTCAACAGATGAATCTAAAATGGCTGAAAGACACTTAAGGAAATACACAACATCCTTAGTCATTAGAGAAATGCAAATCCAAACATCTCTGAACTTCCATCTTACAACTATAAGTATGACCAATATCTAAAGCACTTGTCCCAGCTTATGCTGGAGAGGATTTGGGATAAAGAGAATACTCCTCTATTGCTGGTGGGAGTGCAAACTGGTACAGTTGCTTTGGATATCAATTTGGCAATTTCTTCACAAAATTAGAAAGCAACCTACCTCAAGACCCAGAAATACCACTTTTGGGTATGTAGCCAAAGGATGCTCAGTCATACCACCAGGACTTGTGCTTAACTATGTTCATAGCAGCATTACTTTTCATAGCGAGAACCTGGAAACAACCTAAATACCCTTCGATAGAAGAATGGATAAGAAAAATGTGGTACATTTACACAATGGATTACTACTACACAGCAGAAAAAAATAGTTTTATCTTGAAATTTTTGAGCAATGGATGACTCTAGAAAACATATTGAGTGAGGTAACCCAGATCCAGAAAGACAAATATTATATGTACTCACTCATAAGTGGCTTTTAGACATAAAGCAAAGAAAAACATTCTACAATCACAATCCCAGAGAATCTAAACAACAGTGATGACCCTAAGAGGGACATACATGGATCTAAGCTACAAAGGTAGCAGAAAAAGACAAGATCTTCTGCGTAAATTGGGAGCATGGGTATCATGGGTGAGGGTAGAAGGGGAGGGGAGAGGAAGGGAGGGGAGTGAGGAAAAGCATATAACTCAATAAAAAAGGTTTTAAAAAAAAAAAGATCATACCTACACCAACAAGGCCACACTTCCTAATGGTGCTACTCTCTTAGAAGTCATTTTGTTTCAAACCACCACATTACACTATTTGGCCCCCAATGGCTTGTAGCTATATCATAATGCAAAAATGCATTCACTGACTTTAAAAGCCTTTATAGTCTATAACAGTCTCAAACTTATTTAAAAGTCTAAAGTTCAAAGTCCCTTTAGGAATTCATTCAATTTCTAAACTGTATTCCCCTGTAAAATCAAAATCAAAAACAGATCATATACTTCAACATATAGTGCCACAAGATGTAAATTGCCATTCCTCAAAACGTAGAGAAGTGAGCATAGTGAGGAAATGCTGGACCAATGCAAGACTGAAAACTATCAGGACAAACTACAAACTCTGCATCATCTCATGGCTGATGTCAAAGTGCTCTTCAGATCTCCAACTCTTTTCAGTTTTATTGACTGCACACACTTATTTCTCCTGGGCTGGTTCCACTTCTAGTCAGCAGCTTTCCTCCACAGGCATTCCACAGCTTCAGCCTTTCCAACATCTTGAAGCCTACAAGGTAATCCAGGCTTCACTTTCAGAGCTTCATGCAATAACATCTCGAGACCTACATTCACGGACACCTCTGACACATGCTTGGCATTAGTGTCTTTCCTTAGTAAAAGAATAAGGTCCTATAATTCTTTCCTTCTCTCATTGAAGCCAGAACTACATTATTGAATTCACCATGTTCTGCTGCTCAATGGGGTAGAACATGGCCCTTTCATTTAATTACATCTTCACTAGCTTTCTATTTTCAATGATTCCCTTCACTGCCTCAGCTTAGCTGTTCTGGAAAATGCTTTGTAGACCAGACTGGCCTCAAACTCAGAAATCTGCCTGCTTCAGCCTTCTGTGTGCTGGGATTTAAGGCATGCTCCACCACTGCCTGCCTAAGCTTTAGTTCCTTTTCACAAATTGGATACGAGATGGGTAGCATCTTGCCCTGAGTTCATCACTTCCTTTATTCAATTTCTGAATCTGTTTATCTCCTTGAATATAGGACTTAGCTTGATTCTACTTTTTGGTGATCCTTTTCTTCTCAAATATTTTTTTGTTGTTGTTCAGCTTGCTCCTTTACATTGTAGATCTTCATTAGTGTTTACACAAGTAACCACACAATACAGTCTATACTAGGCTCTTTTTGAGATTTCCTCTGCCAAGTGAATTAATCCCAAACTCTGTACTTTAACCTCAGGTAAACTCTTCAGACAAGGCAAAAAAGTATCATAAGAACAATTCAAAGCAACATATTAAAATTCTTCTGTGCAACCTCTTGAAGCAGCCTCTACATTTCAAATCACTCAGCACCACTATCTTCCATGCTCCTACTTGTGTGGCCCATTAAGTAGCACTTAACACATTGTGCTACTTTCCTAACCCAAACTTCCAAAATCCAAATTCCTCCAAACAAAACATGGTAATGACTTTCACAATAGAACCCCACTACTGGTATCAACTTCTGTGTTATGGTTTACATTGCTATGATGAGACATCATTACTGCAGAAATTCTTTTTTAAGATTTATTTATTTATTATGTATACTGTGCTCTCCCTACATACCAGAAAAAGGTATCAGATCTCATCACTGATGATTGTGAGCCATCATGAGGTTGCTAGGAGGCCAGCCAGTACTCTCAACCTCTGTGCCATCTCTCCAGACCCTACAGCAACTCTTATATATGGAAACATTTAATTGGGTGGCTTACAGTTCAGAGGTTCAGTCCATTATCATTATGGTTGGACATGGCAGTTTACAGGCAGATATGGTGCTGGAGAGGTAGCCTAGAGTTCTACATCTTATGCTGGCAACAGGAAGTGCTCTGAGACACTGGGTGGTATCTTTAGCATATGAGACCTCTGAGCCCATCTCCACAGTGACACACTTCTCCAAGAACACCACACCTTCTTATAGTACCACTCTCTTTGAGAAGCTATTTTCTTTCAAACAACCACAATTAATACAGGGGATAAGGCAGTTATCAGGGAACCAATTTTGTTCTTGGCAGGAACAAACCCTCAGAGATTTCTAGTGAAATTTACCCTTTCTTTTATTGGAGGTGTGCACTACAGCAAGAAATTCTCCAAATAAGTTGAGATCATTAGGGGAGCTCAATTGCCCATTGTTGAAAAAAAAAAGATATAACAATTAAAATGAGAAGTCTCAGGGTAGGGTGCTTGAGGAGAAATGAACAGGGATAGCTCTTAATAGTTAATAACAAATAGCAATAATGGTTCAGAGTTGGAGACTAATTAAAAGTTTGTAAAAAGAGAGATTGAATGAGATAGAAAGAGGAATTCATCCATAATATTTTGCCTGCCTGGAATCAAGAAGCACTAAGGCTTGAGAAAGGGGTTATAGTAGAAGTGTGGTATTTGAGTTCAAGTGTTGGTCTTGGTTGACTCATTTTACTAGGTAAGTGTATTTGTCAGGCATGGCTTTTCATTAAGAAGGTATCTGGTTTTACCTTTCATGGGGTTTAGTAGGTTATGCCACACAACATTAGCAATTACTATTTTTTTCTTAAAGAAATAATATTTAATCACTTTATATAATACTGCTATTCCTTTACAACTGCACAACTTCATGTTTCCACTTTAAAAATGTGACTTCCGAACTGGCACTTAAAATAGGTAAATAAAATAGAAAAACTCAAACTTTAACGGATACTCCTGGCTTTACCCTCAAATGCTTTAATTGCCAATTTGCAGTATTGTTTGATTATCTGTCCCAGTAAGCATTCCTTGCTTCAGTATTCTCGTTCATCCTTTCATCACAACTTTTTGTTGTGTATGGCTTTACTATGTTAAAGTTAAAATGTTTTAATTTTCATCATGCAAAATTGGGAAAATGTTGTAGAACATTATATTAAGATGTGTTACATATGCTGTGGAACATTTGTTTTAATTATGCAAAGAGATGTTACATTCTTTTATGTTTTTTTCCCATATTCTTTTATTGTTTCCATTCAAAAAAAAGAATTTACATTTCCTCCCCTTCTCCCAGTCCCCTCCCGCTCCCCCACTCCCTCCTGCTGCTTCCTTAAAAGAGAGCATGGTGCCCAGCCCTGCAGGAAGTTCAAAGCCCTTCCCCCTCCATCCCGTCCTAGGAAGGTGTGCATCCAAATCGACTAGGTTCCCAAAAAGATAATACATGTAGAGGAGATAGGTCCTAGTGTCATTGTTGATGGCTTCTCAGTCTGCCCCCATTGGCAGCCACATTTAGAGAGTTCAGTTTGATCACATGCTCATTCAGTCCCGGCCCAGCCGGATGTGGTGCGCTCTCCTGATGATTTAATAAAGAGCTGAATGGTCTATAGCAAGGCAGGGGAAAGGATAGACGGAGCTTGCAGGCTGAAAGAACAAAGGAGGCAAAATTTGAGGAAAAGAGAGATCCAGGAGTGAGAAATGAAGGGTCCAGCCACCCAGCCACAGAATAAGAGTAAAAGTAAGATTAGAGAAGTAAGAAAAGGGAAAAGTCTACTGGCTAATGGTAGATGGGATAATTTAAGAAAAGCTGGCAATAATAAGCCAAACTAAGACTCAGCATTTATAAGAAAGAAAAAGACTCTATGTGTGTGATTTATTTGGGCACTGAATGGCAGGCCCCCCAAAGAGCAAAGAGTAAAAAGAGTAAAAAAAAAAAATTCTAGTGCAAACCAGTCATGACAAGTGCCTACTGTGCATGTGGTGCCTTAGATGTTTTACTCAGCTACTTACATAACACCAAAGGAAATACTTTATGAAGGGATTTTAAAATTCTGCAGAATACATATTCCATCCACAACCAAAGAAGCAATTGAGAGACAGGGAGATGCACTGACTTCAGAGCTGTCTAATTTGTGCCAGGCTGCTCTATCTTCTATCATGCTTCCAGATTCCTAGGATCTCAAATGCATTATCAACCACAGATGAGAAAATTAATGCAAAGCCAGTTCACTTACAGTACCTGATTTTCCCATTGTATTCCAATTTTTTGTCTAGTTTATCTTCTCTCTTCATAGAATCTCTTTATTCTAATGTTAGGTTGTGGGAGTCTTTCACATGAAGAATTTAGGAATTATCTCAATAATCTAGATTTTTAAGCCAAGACTTTTTAAAAAAAAATAACTGAAGTCGCCTTCCTCAGAGACACTGATTCTCTAGTTCAGATAAGGATTCTAAATCTGGTCCCTCATGCTCATTAGTTTAAAGGCTAATATGGAGATATCTGGTTAAGCACAGAATATCCTGGAAGAGGTATTTAATCAATACTATGTTCAAAGGCTTTGTCCTGCCTTTCATTACCACCACAAATTTAATCTGTTTCATCAAATTGCTTTCTGTTTCTTGACTAAAACCTGAAAGAATACCTGTGTCACATAGTAGCCTACAAAATGAAAATCAGACCAAGAACCACCTCCATTATTTTAGTGAGAAGAATATAGAAACAACATGAACTAGCTATGGCTATGAACATGCTGGAGATAGGCTGCCAGAACTAGAATCCATTTGGGATATTTGGTTGCATGTTCATTTTTTGTGAGTTTTGTAACTTGTCTTTGCTTTAATGACCTTGATTATAAGATCCCTATCTTATGCACAAACAGGAATAGTGTGGCACAAAATAAGAATATCACTGTAGTTTCATTATTTAGTCACTGTGAATATTAAATACAGTGATATCTATGAAGTGTTTAAGACTCCAAATTGTCTGATTTTTATTAGTGACATGTACTAAACAATGGTTTTCTTAGGCCAGGGAAGCCTGCTGTTTCTCTACAGCATGGAGCCTAGTGCTGTGCCTACTACTGCTAACAATAAAAAGATAAAATGAAGACAAAATTCTAAAACCATAGATGCATCATAGAGTCTGAAAAATCAGCCTGAAGTGTGGGTGACGTTAAACAATATTCAAGGAGCTTGAAAGAAAGAAAACACTTCACTATTCATCCTCTAGAATCTCTTATATTTTGAAACAATCAAGGCACATTCCAAGGCAGAATTTTATACACGTTTCTCTTTCAATCATTTATCCTTAAATCATCCAAATATTTTTGGATGAAACTCTTTAATTTCCAAACAAAGATATGAGGAACATCACAACATGATTTCTTACATAGCTATTTTCTGCCAGCAGAGAAGCTGCGTATTGGTAAACAAGCATGTCAACTGAAATGATGTGCTGGATATGCGAATTTTATCTTTACACAACCCTAGAGCCTTAATGGGCAGTTCAATCATTTTCACTCTGTTATCCCTCTCCCTTTCTTTAGTCTATTATTCTTTAGTCTATTTTTTTCCTTCTGTTTCAACGACACTTCAAGGTAGGTAGATTTTGCTTTCCTAGTGTGCTGCAAAGAGAAAATAGGTTTCACATTCATTTCTACACATATTTGAGCAGAAGAAAAAAATATAATACCATAGATGTTCTGATGTTTATAGGTGGATAATGGAATACCAGAAAGATTTCAATAATAGATCTAATCTTGCTGTTTTCACTAAGAGGTTCTGTAGAAATAGAGTACAAAAGGGAAGTACCTTGATTGATGGGCAGACACTTTCACCTGCACATAAAAACTTTCCCTCTGTTTTGAGTTGGTTGCTCATTTGATTGGCAAATGCTTCTATTACACCAGGAATAAATTGGTGAGAAAATAGGGAAGTACAAGTATTCTACAGAAATGCGGAGGAGGCAGGGATTAATTTAGGCATTGTTTTCTTTTGCTGTCTTTCTTCACTAAATATCTTAAGAAAAAGGAAGATATGAGAGATTTTATAAAGAAAGAGTGGTATTTATATAGAGAGCATCTGAGGTGCTCTATGAGTTAGTAGAACATGCAACTTAAAGTCCAAGAAGAAAGATAAGAGGATATTTGGCAGAGAGTCTTTTGATTTGTTGTATAAGAGCTAAACTTACAAAAAGAATATATGGAACAAATAATGTTTAAAGGATTTTACAGTTTCCATGGCAAAATTAAGTGTGTAGTGTGGGTTCTCCCTCCAGTGACTTCTGAAAATATGTCCTCAAAATGTACCTGATCATCTGTGGTGTTGGTAAATTCCATTTCTGGAAAGCTATGAATATTACACAGATAGGTTATTCATTTATTGCTGAGTTCAACAAACTGGGTTCAACAAAGCAAACTACATGTTCTTGTTATACAGCAGTAAAGATTTTTAAAGAGCGAAAATGCCTTGCGGTTCTGACTTCTGTGTTCATCTTCTCCCTCCTTCTGCTCTTCAATTGGTACTTGGGAGCTCAGTCCAGTTTTCCAACGTGGGTCTCTGTCTCTATCTCCATCCGTCGTTGGATGAAGATTCTTCTGCTCTTCGACTGGACCTTGGGAGCTCAATCCGTTGCTGTGGTGTGAATGTGGGTCTCTGTCTCTATCTCCATCCATCGGACGAAATTTCTATGGATGTGATCAAGATATTCATCAGTGTGACTATGGGACAATGATAGTTCCGGCACCCTCTCCTCTGCTGCCCAAGGACCTAGCTGGGGACATCCCTGTGGACACCTGGGATCTCCTCTAGAGCCAAGTATCTTGCCAGTCCTAAA
>PVIU01008773.1:0-80816 GCA_004026605.1 Ondatra zibethicus
CTCCTTTGTTTTTTTCCCTCCTCTGGCTAGAATGCTTTAAATCACCTCAGATAAAGAAGACACTGTAATTATACAATAGGAATATTGGATGGGAACCACATAGATGCACAATATCTGTGCATTCAGTTTAGACTGTTTAAGGAGTGACCCTGGTCAGCCTCAAAAGCCTGTGAAAGAACTTGCTTGTGATGTTATTTCTTGGGATATTCCCAGACTTCCTCCCCCAGGTTCAGCCCAGAGATCTCTGGTTTAAGAAGTCTCCCAAGTAGCTCTGGTGCTCCTGACTGCAGGAGAATTATCTGATAAAACTGGAGAAAGGCTGTGCACATCTTAGGTTCTGTGACAGTGAATTTAGGAGATCATCTCCTTCCCTAGGCCCCAAAGTGCCCTGACTCCATTCTCTAAATATCAATGAATGGTTTGCTTCAAAAAGTCTTAAGCATGTATTTGTAATAGAACAGCAAGGTTTTAAATAATAATGAACCTAGGCCAAAGGATGTAAAAATATGGCTTAGATTCAGAACAAAGACTGATAGGAAAACTGACTGCACTCTAGGGGTCAAAAGAAAGCTAATCTACACGTATTCAGAGCAGGGACAAGCCTCTAGAATACATTCAGCAAACAGGAAGAACGTACTTATTTGTCTTCAGTGGAATGATGTAGGAGAAACTGGTTGTTTCTCTGGCAAAGAAAAGCTTTTGAAAATTGGAATTTCCAAACTCTGTTAGTGTCAGAGATGAGAACAAGGTTAAATATTCATATTTGGGAGCCTCCACTGTACTAAGAGGAAGAAAACAATACTTAAAGGATGGTATAGGTTTAACACCATTTAAAAGACAGTGCAGCCACTGGAAGGCAGAGCATTGCTGTGCCTGTGAGTCTGAGCTGGTGTTATCTGAATTTTAATATCCCCAGTTCTTGAAATCCGAATTTGTCACATGCTGCTTTCAATAAGACATCTACTTACATCTGTCTGTCTTCACCCAGAAAGCATGACATTGTAAAGAAACATTTCTCAAAATAGAAAAAAAAAAGTAAGACTGCTTTCGGAACATGATGTAATGTCTCTTCATTTTCTAATGTGATGTTTTGCATTTCAACAAGGCCTGAGAAACCATGGTGATTGTCTTTTGTTTTTGTAAAAATGGGAACAGGGAGGGTGAAGAAACAGAGACCTAATGTTCTAATCTTTCTCTGTTCTTTAATATAAACTTGAATTTTGTCCTCAGGATAAAGAGGTGTGTGTGTGTGTGTGTTTGTGTGTTTGTGTCCATGTGTTCATGTACATGTAGATGACAAATGGGTTTGTGTGTGTACATGTTGGTTGTCATCTCTAAGTTTTTGAGACAATGTCTATCACTGAACCTGGAGCTCATAGATTGGCTACACTGGATGGCCAGTGTGCACCAGGGAGCCACTTCTCTTCGCTTTTCCAGTGCAGGAATTATAAGTGGCTTCTGTCAATCAAGCTTTTTATGTGCACGCTTTGGGTCTGAAATGCTGCCTTCATATTTGTGCAGCAGGTGCTTTACTTATTTATTGGACTATTTCCTACTAGCTGTTTTACTAGCTTTGTAAACAGGAATCTGACATTCTTTGGCCAAATACCTCGCCAGAAGCAATTTAAGGGATGAAGGGTTTATTCCTGGCCCATAGTTCAGGTTCTGCTTTGGTGAGGAAAGGAATGTGCTGCCGACCAGGAAGTAAGTAGAGGGCCATGCTAGTGCCCAGCTGACTTTCTCCCATGTCTTTTCTCCCTCCCTCTGTAATCCCAGGCAATGGGACAGTCTAGCCCACAGTCATAGAGAATGCTCCCTCACTCATCAAACTTCTCTGGAAACATTCTTGCTGATACCCCAAAATGTGACTCATTAATAATGCCCTAAGTGTCTATAAATCCAATCAAGCTGATTATCAAAGTTAGCTAGCTATCACAACCAACATGAATGAGAACTATTTAATAAAAAGAGACATTTATCAGGAAGGAAGTTTCTTCCCAAGGAATTATGAGTGAAAATGGAGAGAGGAATGTCTCTTAAATTTTGTTTCTATACCTTAGGAAAATGAGAAATAAGGCTATTTTAACTCTTAGACTTTATTAGTTTGTCTGTTTCACTTTAAGAAATTTCTTTTGTGTATTGCTGGACAGTTAGGTCAGCATATAGTGAAAAGTAATGAAACAATTGTATCTTGTGATTTTTTTTCTAGCATGACAAATATTAATAAATGAATAAACAAGCAAATAAATGAATAATTCATTATTTATTATATTTATTAAAATGACTAGATAGTGAATCAACTTTTTAATAGCTGCTACAGGCTTGGAGAAATTGAAAATCATATGATTTGCAATAGAATGCATATTTAAATGTGAATGAATGTGAGGTGATGGATTGTGCAAAGTGTCGCAGGGAGGAAGCAATGCGAAAGTGGTTAGTCGACATTCTTATGTTCCATATATAGTCAGTCACCAAACTGTGGCTCTAATACATTTTTCTAAGTTATTGGAGACAAATGTAAATTTCCAACAAATCAAAAGTATAACAAAGCCATACTGATACCAATTAGCTTTAAACATTTTTTTAATCTATAGTAAATACTTGCCATTGAATTTTAATATATTTTTGAGGGTGCTTGCGTCTGTATGTGTACATATGTGCATATCTGCAGATTGAACTCAAGTCATCAGGACTTAGCAGCAGGGACCTTAACCCACTGATCTGTTTCAGCAGACCATAATAATATTTTTCATTACCACTCCTTGCTATCTTCAGATTATTTTAGGTCAGTGCAAAACATCATACAAATTTATTTGTACATGTTTTATTATGTAAGCCCAGATGATAGAGACAAAAATGCCATGATAAAATTATCAGATGTTATTTTTAACATCAAATACTAAATGTATTAATTCTTAAATACTATTTAATGTCCAGTAAGTGTTGTCGTTTTCTTGGTTGTCTTGCATGCTATTCAGTAGCTTAGGATGGGAATTACATATATCCATAAATTATTAGTGGCGGTCGTGAGGCTACCTCTTTCTTCATCTGTATCTCCTGTCTTCTCTACACCTCTTTTTTCTCACCCTATAAAGATATTTTCCTCTTTATCTGCTGGTGTGATTGGTTCTAGACCAGACGCATATGACCAGGAATAATGAAAGAAGCAAAATTAATATGATTAATAGTCAAATAGATGGGAGTATCTCACAGGATTTTTATTCTGGAGACTAATTCATAGAATTATGGAAGCCTAGTAGTGCCATACTGCACTACCTATATGCTGAAGCCACAGGAGAGCTGATGGTACCATTCTTATCTCTTAATGTGAAGGCCTAGAAATGTTGAGAAAGATGCTGAGGATAAAGTTGCGGTGTGGGTTGTGAGGTCTGAAGAAGTCCCTGGAGTACCAGAGCTTTTGGTGTCCCATGCTAGCAGACTATCTCAAGGAATGATTGCACCTCTCAACTACTTTTTCATTTTGGCCTTCATTGGGTTGAATGACCGATACTCAGATGCTCACTGAATGAAGATAGATATTTTCTTAGTTCACATACTAACGTTCCCTCACAGACATAGCCAGAAACAATATATTTGCTATCCATATGGACATCCCTTAATTCATTCACAGAGCTGGATAACATCCACTACCACACCTGTTTCACAAATGGAGCCCTTGTGTGTTACCTAGAATACAACCATCTCACGTAAAAGCCATCATATATTCATGTTTTTAAAACTCTATGAGAGAAGCTGAAATGTTTGTGTAATGAATAGATTTTAAATAAAAAATTATGAATTTTTGCTTGAAAAAAAAAAACAAGGAAACCTTCAATCCAAAGAAAGTTTTTCACATGATTCCTTAGATGACCTTATTAATTTTCTAAAGTGTTTGTCTTCTTTTTGTTTGATGTGTTTGATGCTTGGATTAAAACCAACTTTTAATTAATACCAAAACATACAAATCAGTATGGTAGTGGGGGCTTTCCTAATGCTTAAATGTTCCTTTGCAGATCAGAGCAAATCCAAAGCTGTTACATTAATTTTTATAATTATTTAGTTTCCATTAGGCATTTAGAATAGAAACTAAGTGGATATTTCAAAACACAGTCATGTCAGACTTTATGGAATCTTTCTCGGTAATCCTGAGTGGTGACACTTCTGGGCCCAGAGCATCATTCCGTGACCTCTCTAGCTTATTGAACCAGTGTGGTCTCTGATTTCACCCCTGCAGTCATCTGAGAATACTCACAGAGATTCATAATAGGAAATTGGAGGCAATTCATGAATTCTCATTTTCCTGCATAAAAGAGTCTCCAATATATTTTAGATAAGTGTAAAGAGTACAGACTACACATAAGTACACTTAGTTTTTTCCATTTAATTATAGCAATGTCCAGACAATTGATGCTCATTGGAAATTCCTTTAAAAGCAAAGTCATACCCTTAATTAGAGATTTCCATTCTCCCTTTGCCCCTCTGCTGACCTGATTTTCCTCTGGGCATTCAAATTTCTGCAGCTGTGAAAACACTGGCATCTTAAACAGAGCCACTGCAGATTTCTGGGTGAAATTACATTTGATTTCTTTTCTTTAGAAGCTCCTAAGAGGGAAAGGTGAGTGCACAAGCAGGTTAGGGGCTTGATGAACTACATTTATAAATGTAAAATTATTCCAGACGAAAAGAATATTTAAGAAACCGAGTTTATTAATTACCTTCAACTGGTTAAGATGTTTAGATGGGTGAATTAAGCTTAGAAGCTTTAAAATTGACTGTAACTATTCTAAATTTTATATTCCTTTCTGAAATTAAGTTAATTAGTTCTTTTCAAAATAACTGATTCTGAGTTGTCCTACTCATAGGTCTCAAACTTCTCAGCTCCATCTTTCATAACACGATACAACTTCCTGAAGATCAGAATTTGTAGACACCATTATGCGTCAGTGATTTTCCTCAGTTTTCTGGACAAGAGCCCAGCTCCATGGTTTGATAAGTCCAGTCACTCTAGACTCCCCTCTTGTGCATTGACTCTGCCTCCCTCTGCCTGAAGCTTTGGTCATACAGATGCAGTCATTTTGTTCTATCATTCATAAAGCGCATGCTGTAGGGAATGCATTCTCCTCGCCTTTGGCTTGACTACATTGTAATCATCTTTTAAATATAAAAAAATTGAAATGTGGGAAAGAAGGGTATCCAGAGAGGCTGGCCAATTGGTACAAAGTTACAGATAAATAGAATCAATCAATAAATTCTGGTGTTCTATGGCCCAGAGTTCTGATTATAGTCAATAATAATGTTTCTTTCAAGATTGCTAAAGTATTGTGAATACTCTTATGAAAAAGAAATGGTAAGTATTTAAGAAATGATTTCCCAGTACTCTGATTGGATTGCTATACAATAAATGCATGTATCAAAGCATTGTCTTCTACTCTATAAACATATTTTGTATGTACATCAAAATATTGTAGAACACAGGGAAAAAGTTTTTTTCCTCTTCCTCCTTATCCATTTTTCTTGTCCAATATCCTAGAACTTTGATGATTGTCTTCACATTGTCTTCGAATCTTTGTAATTGATACCCATTACTTATATTTATAATATGGCAAATTCTATGGAGATAGGCATCAGTTGCCGTGGCCTATCTAGTGTCTAGCATTAGAATCCTGCATGTAAGAAACAATGAATTGTGGTCAGGGAGATGGTTTAGTACATGGATGTCAAACCAGCATGAAGACCTGAGTTCAAGCTCAGTAGCCACATAAAATCCAAGCCTGGTACCATGTGTATATATCACCATGGTAGCGTGTTTATATGATACATATATGTGGAGGGTGGAGAAAGGATGATACCTGGAACTTATTGTCCATCCAGCCTAACTAAATGTGTTAGCTCCTGGTCTCAAAGAATATAATGGAGAACTATAGAAAAGGCCGCCTGATGTTGACCTCTAGCCCCCCCCAATACTTTAAAATGAATATTGACTTTTGATGGTACAGTCCAGCACCGAGGTTTTCACCCTTCCTATATGCTGTGACACTTTAATACAATTCCTCATGTTGTGGTGACGACCCCCAACCATAAATGTATTTTTGTTGCCACTTTATAACTATAATTTTGTTACTATATCACAATGTAAATATCTGTGACCCCTGTGGAAGTGTTGTTTGACCCACAAAGGGCTTGAAACACACAGGTCGAGAAACACTGGTTAAGCATAGTTTTTCTTTTACTTCTTACTTCTTGTTCTCTTTTGTGTTGGGCTATGTATCTTATAATTTTTTTTGGTCAGATGTTTTTGTTTTCTTTTCAACAAAGGTGGTCAAAGTCTCTTAGTTCTAACTGCATTAAATTATGTCTTCACAGAGATGATTAAATGTATATTCTTAGTTTTAAAATATTGGTTTGAACTTCTTGAACTCTTTATAATTTCAATTAAATTGATAACATTTAAATTTTTTTCCAGAAATAACTTCTGTTTTCTGTAACAAACTGTTGTCATAGGTTTATCAGATAACTTGAGCTAGGCCTATTTCATTGTAAATATATTCAAAGTAAAGTGAATAAGACTCTAAAATATACAAGAATATACAGTTTCATTTTGCTATTGCGTTTGAGTCTCATTATAGAAGGATAATTATATAAATTACATCAAGTTATTATAATATCTTTAATAATAAAAATTTGAATAGTACTAGTTCTGGAGGTCACAATGACAATTATTCTATTGTTTTATTTTTAAGATTTTAATATAAAATTTCTGTCTTTGTTTTCTCTCTCCAAACTCTCCCACATGCCTGTCTCTACTCTTCTTCAAGTAATGACCTGTTAATCTACAGTTTTAAGAGAAGACACGCAAATCTTGAATATTGTACTCCTTGCTTATAGTTGAAAAAACTGGTACATAAGAAAGCAATAAATTCTTTTGATCTCCAAGTTTTGAACACTTTTGGTAATAAATACAATCCTTTCTGATAAACTCGTTTCTGGTAGTGACTTTATTTCTTTCTGCTCCATAGCCTATGAAAGTACCCCCACTCACAAATAGCATGCTCATGTGATTTATCACATGGTAGATTTAGTTGTGACTTTCTTGGGGGACTGTGTAGCCTTGTTGATATGGGATTTTGACCAGTCTTCTTAGGCAGTTTCTTGTTAAATATTCTTAGCAGAATAATTTGGATTGACAAACTGATAAACATTTTGGGCAGGCAGTGTGAGCACAAGGAGTGTGGGGAGAACGTGCATGGTTTAAATCTGTTTAATTCAACCTTGAAGAAATGTTAAATGTTAATTCCCAACTTCAAATAAAGTATACCAAGTGTATATGCAGTGATCCTGAGAGCTTCCTAATGAACTGAAAAACACTTTGAGGTGGGAAGAAATAAATTTCATCAACCCCCTGAGCAGTGGTGATTTGCCTCAGCTTGTCATACGTGCTTGATTCTGATTGAAGGAAGGCAAATGAACTTGCTTAGCCTTTCTTGAGAAAGAGTTTGTGTTGCCTTTAATAGACCTTAGATTTCCCATCATAGGGAATGTGTGTGCTGAATATTAACATACAGACTAGCAAAGTTAAGAAAACAAGCCGAGTACTGTGTTTTATTAGTCACTGATGTGCTCCAAATTAACTGTTTCTAAGTGACCTAAAAGACCAGGCTAGCAGGATTGACCGAGAGATGTCTGACTAAAAGACTTTAAGTAGTTGTCATTAAATGGAATGCTCCTCACATGACTCCACTCTTTGCCAAAATCTCTGGCAATTAGGTTAACAAAATTTATGCTGATACCTGTTGTTCAAGAAGGCATCAAGTTGTCAGGAAAAATCAAAGGCAGTGCAGAGCCTTCTGGATCCAGGCTACTGTGCTATAGACTCCAGATAGAGCCAGGTAGAACAGTGCTACGTCTGAGAAATGATCTATATATTTTTAGCGTGTACGATATACACACAATGTGTGAGGGGCCCAAGTATGATGCATGCAAATATGAGCACACACATGTCATGACACAAATTTAGAGGTCAGAGGGCAACTTCTGGTGTTGGTCCTTACCTTCCACCTTGTTTAAGACATAGTCTGTGGTTTGCTGTGGCATATACCAGGCTAGCTTTCATAGAAGTACTGGTGCTGCAGATGTATTCTTCTGTGCCTGTATGTGTGTGGTGTGGGTTCTAGGGATTCAATCTCTGATCTTCACGCCTTCCTGGCAAGGGCTTTACACATTGAGCCACTTCCTAGCCCGTGGCTGTATAATTTTAACGAAAATTCTATAATTTTAATGAAATTAATGTATAATATTAATGAAAATTCACTAACAATGAGTTGGGATGTTTTTCTATCTAGTAAGGTTTTATTTTCCCCCCTTGTGGAGCAAATTCAGCACAGCCTCCTTGTGACATTCATCGAAACCGTTTTTTGGTATGATCATTGTCACTTTCCTGCTGGTGTTTCTAGAGCTTAAGTTGCTAGTTGAACAGATCCAAAATGGAGCCAGTATCAGTTGACCATTTTGTGCCATACAAGTCACCTTGACAGAGTATCTTGTGATCAGGCAAAATATGTCACTGGTTACTGTAACCTGTTAGACAGCATAACAACCTTTTCCTTTTCATGTTAATGTATTGATATACCATGTATTTCAAACTCTACATCATAAAATATGATATTCTTTTGCTCTACCTTATATATTTTAATAGAGTGACATGAGCATCCATCAATGCCACATTCATTTCATACTGCAATTTGTGTGTGTGTGTGTATGTGTATGTGTGTGTGTGTGTGTGTGTGTGTGTATATGTGTGTGTGTGTGTGTGTGTGTGTGTTCAGAAGAGGGAAACAGGTATCCTCTCACATTTTTCAGCTGACTCCTGCTTTCTAAGCGTGAAGTTAGGCGGGCAGCCCGCCATCGCTAGCCAGCTTCCTGTCCCCTATGTCCACAACGCTAGCTGATAGGCACATGACTTATGAACTAGACTTCACATGTATGTGACTCAGCACAACAGAACTGGATTTAGGAGTAGGCTTCTACAACTATTTGCATATTGATGGCAAAATTTCAGTTTGGGAGAGGGAAAATGGATCACTCAGTTACTAGTCCTAGGATCACATTGGCTCATGTGGAAAAAATGGAAAGAGGGATCTGTGTCTTCACAAGTGAGACTTTTCACTTATAGAGCTGAATCCCAAAACCACGTTCATATTTCTGTTATAGGTTTAAACATGTGTTAATACCAATTTACTCTGCTATTGTAAGAAGATGAATTGCTCACTATTCCAGTGTTCTTTGTTGGCTATGCACTTTTAAATATGTGCCTCTAGGTTAGTAATGCTCAAAAGATACTGGGCTTTAAAATGCAGAACTCTCAGGGAGGCACTGTAGTCTCCGTAATTTCCATATCCTGCTTCTTATTTACGGACAGCTCCTGATTCTGCTTTAAATCTCTTACTTTATAAACTCGGCTTTGTCTGATGCAGTGCGTGTGAACCTCACTACAAGGAAAAGATGATTTCTGTTCACCTTTCATTTGTGGGCTCCTTATCTGAGTTGAGTTTTTTACAGCCATGACTCAATTTTCAACATAGCACAGCTTCCATCTCATTAAAATCTGGATTTTAGTGGCAACACCTCAGGACCACTGCATTCACCAAACAATATTCCAAAATGAACTTCCATTATTGAGATTGTTATTTGATCACAAACTACATGGATCCCAAATGGAAGAAAATGTTTCATAGGAGGGAAATTCACCTGCCCTTTTTGGGTGATACAAAGCATTCTACCCACAAATGAAATTTTGTATATAGTGTGATAGTTACATTCATATAATATATAT
Organism: Ondatra zibethicus; assembly: GCA_004026605.1. Classification (NCBI taxonomy): domain Eukaryota; kingdom Metazoa; phylum Chordata; class Mammalia; order Rodentia; family Cricetidae; genus Ondatra; species Ondatra zibethicus. The sequence goes on from PVIU01008773.1 coordinate 9,830, forward strand.
GCATACATATATGTATGTACACATTTGTGTACACATATATACTCTGAAATAGCTTTTATAATTACTCATTTTAAGTTGTCTGGGATTCAAGGTATTCTTGTAGCTTCTAGTAGAATTTCTACTACTGTCTAATTTTCTTTAACCTGTAAGTTTACTTTATCTAACTGCCTAACCTCTCTACTTCCCATTTTCTGGTCATTCTGCTTTCTTCTCTGCTATCACCTCAGTAGACCTTTCCAGTTACATGAAACAGAAAGAAGTAAGTGTGCTGCGGTGAAACTGTAATCTGATTTTTTAAGACCTCAGCATGTCAAGGAGACATGGAGAGAGCTGACACAAGACAGATGTTTTGTTTATAACAAAGCATCTCACAATGTTTGTATCTGGATTGGAATAGGGAAAGGCCAGTGCTGTAAGAAGATGTAAGCTTCACATTCCTTATTACCAGAAGGAAGGCAAATGTTCCTTGAAAACTCTTCATAAATACGCTTCTTAATATATTTAAATGTTTGTTTAAGAGAAATAACAGAGGTCAACATCTAAAGCAGTTGGTCCTATAGAGTCTGAGAGAACGGTCTCCATCAGAAGCTGCAGCATCTGGGAGATAAGAGGTCGAACACAGCAGTGAAGGGTTTTTCTGACCCTCGCACAGCAATAATCATCTCTTACCAGATGCAATGGGCTGCTGCTCTTTGCGTTGACTGGCAGTGGGGTTTGTAATCTTATCAATAATCAAACTGTATGAATTTTAGTCTTATAAAAACACACTCTACAGTACATGTCACTCCGTATTTTCTTACTTCACAGTATCATGTTGGAGAAAACTGATTTACACAAGATTTTTTATATAGATGAGTACTTCATTAGTAGTAATATATAAATTGGTTAAGTATACTTTTAAAGCTGAATGTTGCTCAACACAATTTATCTGTTACCTTACTAAGATAAGTAATAAATACATGTGTTTATATAGACAAACAATAACAACTGACTTGTTAATTTCAATTTTTATGTATTCTGTGATATGAAATAAAAGGACACAGTGGGATTTTGTTTCAGATCCTAGCAAAACTATGTGAATGTGAGAAGCTGTGATGGGAAATTGCTTTTTAAACATCAACAAAGGTAACCATGTTTCTTTACTTCTGTTTTCCTCACATTCAAGAGTACTTAGTGTCATTATTTCTTCTCACATTAATGAATTAGTTCATATATAAGATATAATTTTTCATTTTTAAAAGATTCTGGTTGCTTCTATTAGTTGTAATGTTATTTATACAAATGAAACATGATATGCTACATACAATTAAATTAAAAAACACAGTTACTTTAGAAATTGTACCAATCAGCTAACCACTGAGCACAGACTAGTAGAAGGCTTAGACCAATATAGTCTTGGATGAAGAGTAGATATTTTTTTCCAGGAGATACATTAGAATGCTTACATCCAGGTGGACTGATATTAGCATATCCCGATGTTCTATTGGAAGAGTGGGAGAAATCCATACCTTGGTAATCTAGAAGCAAACAAAACAGTCTATAGAATTTGTTTTCCCTTTATGTACTTTTTTTTCCTTTATTTTATTTTCAAGACAGGATTTCTCTGTGTAAAATCTCTGACTGTCCTGGAACTCACTTTGCAGATCAGGCTGGCCTGGAAGTCCCAGAGATCCATCTGCCTCTGCCTCCTAACTGCTGGGACTAAAGGTTTGCACAACTATGCTACGCTCCTTGATGGACTTTCACCAGAAACTTCAAAGTAGTTTGACATGAGGTAAATTATTACATGACGTGGAGAAGAAATCAAGAAATGCATTTTCTAATGATACCACATAACCAAGTTTCCTCCTGCTATGAATGCTAAGTGGGGAAGTCATCCTGAAGCAGGTTTGCAGAACCCTGGACTGTGTTAGATCTGTCTCTTTGACAGTTGGTGATGGAGTCAACTTGAAAACTGGGAAGGTTTATTTTATCAGTTTTAGATGTTTCACTCCTTGGTTCTTTTGTCTCATTTATGTCTGTATTGGTGCAATACAGTATGGCTGAAGCATCTTGCAGAGGAAGTGTAGTGTGTTCAATATGTCTGAAAGCAAAGAAGGAAGGGGAAGGGACCTGAGCCTCTTTTTATTTCCTCTAGGACCATTTTACTCTGATCTAAATTCCTTGAATTAGACTCCAAGTATAGATTTTTATTAACCAGAGTCACAGGCCTTTACAATTTTATAAGCCTTCAACACATAGATGTTTGGAGAGACTCCAGACTTCAACTGTAGTAAAGATGAATACCTCTTAGAGGTTTTGAGAAGAAAAAGTATCATCCAAATTGTGTTGGTCAACCCGAGAATTCTATGACTACTAATTCAACATAGTGATTTACACAGTGTTTTGAAAGTTCTGGGTGACCCCCGACCAGCGGAAAGAACAGCCAGACTCAGGATTCTTCCCGGATCACGCTTTATTGGAGAGCACTCGGTTGAGGAAAAACGGGAGGCCAGAGAGCCTCTACGTTGAAGGGAGAGCGGAGGCGAGAGAGAGCGAGGTCTAACATGGCGGCTACTTATATAGGGAGATATGACGCAACTCGCGCCTTGATTGGCTGCTAAGTCCCGCTGACACCAGAATTCTCGGGATTGGCTAGGGACACTTCAGGTTATTTGCGCATGCGGGAAGCACCTGGACGCTTAGTCCTGAAGCATTGCCATATATGGAATTTGTTTACCTCCAAACTGCGAGGATGCAAGCGTATGGCTCCCTGCAGAAAGTTGTTTATCTAGAGCAGGGTTTATTGTTGCCAGCAGGGCAGAAGGTGAATAAAGAAGAGCCATGAGCTTACCTTTTTTGCTATGATCTTGATATCAGCAAAAATAAATCTTAATGCCTGTGATTTCTAGTAGGGAAAGGACACCTCCCTTAGGAGTACACTAGATGCAGGAGGGGATATATACTAAGAAGAAAATGTTTTCCTGACCACAGCATGCCTTCTACTGTTTCATTAGGAATACCCCTCAGGATCACTCACAATTAAGCAAATGCTATGTGAAAAACAACAACAACAACAACAACAAAAAAAAAAAAAAAACAAACAGAACAGGGAAGTAAATAAAATCTCGTCTGTATGACCATATCATGTGTTTTTATGTTAGAAGCGAAAACTGAGAGAAAATACATGGAAAATAAAGTGATAACTTGAAAGAGAGGGAAAACCTAAGTAAAACAGAAAGGTAATAGCTATGGCAATAGATGGTCTAAACGCAATACTGGTTCAGGTAGAGTGGATTGTACAAGGAATATTGATGTTTGTGAAGAATTGATACTTCAGTTCTGAAGTTTGGACACATCAGTGAAATAGTTTGACTCCCCTCATGAGTGACATATCAGTCAATACTGCACCAATAATTTGATATTTCTGTTAATTCTGAATTTTTCATCTGTTTCCTGAAGCAGTGCATTACTTTGATCATTTCAGCTTCTGTTTTTATTTAGCTTCTTTAATTACCCAACATAAGAATATTCTACCCCCTTTCTTTTTAGAAAACTGCAGAAGTCTCCTTGAATGCAACTCAGTAGTTTCATGTTCTCACTTTGCAATGGGATGGTAATATGGAGATATTTCAGAGCTTCCCTAGGGAGACGTTTGTGAGATGAAGATCTCATATGCTCATTAAGGTTTACCCAGTGGGATGAAACTGAATCGTTGTGAAATATGAGACAATTCACAGAATCATTTTATCTTACCATAAGGTTTCTCACCAGAACATCGCACCAGACTGGTGTGATCTGAATGATGTCTGAGAAGGCAAATGGAATAAATTCTCTTTAGTATAGTTATGGAGCATAAGACACAGCTATTTGGGGAAAACAGGTTCCTCAACGTAATAGTTTTACAGAGAGAAAAATGCCAATATCTTAGAGAATATTTTTAAAGTCTTAATCATTTGAGTACCTTAGTAGTCCTGGTAATTGATCTGTAGTTAGAATACAGCAACCTTCCACACTTAGGACTTTTTGTTTTCTAATCCTTCCATTCAGAGAATACACGGATAAGTGGAATTTACAGATGGTTATAGCACAATAATGAGCAGTGTTTTCAGTTCCTCAGAGTTGCCAGAAGAATTAATAAGCTCTTCAATGTTACTAAAGAAGTTCAAAACTGTATTTAAAGTCATTATGTAAAATATACTGTATTGTGTCGATGTATAATTTGAAAATTACTATTATAAGACAGTGTTATTCACTTCCTAGTTATATTGTACATAATAATTTATATGCTGAATTGTCATATTCAATGTATACATTACTGTGAATGTTTTCATCAAATAATTTTAGGTGTGCTTAGTGATAAGAAAAAAATGTAGGGAACTTGACTTTAGGATAAGAGACTGGTGCCTTTTAAGGTCAGGATTTATCTTGAAAGTATAGGTAAAATTCTACAAAAGTGTTTTCCTAACTATAGCAGTGTTCTTGGCAGTTGAAACCAGGGTATAGCGCATGCTAGGCAAGCAACTCTGTCATTAAGTTTTATCCTTGGGCTTTATCGTTTTCTTCTTTTGATCCTGTGACAGGCTCTCCCAAGGTGCCTAGGGTAGGTGAGTTCACCTTGAAGTTCAGGTAAGTCATAAACTTACAATTCTCTTGTCTCAGCCTCTTGAGTACCCAGGATTGTGAGCCTGTGCTACCAGCTCCACCTAAAGTAACAGAGTAACTAGAAGGAATATGAATGTCGAACAAGTCCTGAAAAAAGTCTTAAGTATTCGGCTAGAGGTTGCTAATATGCTCCTTATTGACTCATGCTGAAATCTGTATAGTCCTGATTACATGTGGTTTTTGGTAGTATCTGAGGGTTCTTTTAAAAATGTTTTACAAAATACATGAAAAACTGGCATAGCTGTGCAATTTAAGAAATCAAAATGAAAAGCATAGGTATTCTGCTGTAAAATTAAGTACTTGTGTACAAACACACCCGGATCAAATTTAGAGAAGCCTTCCCACTCTCCCAAGTTGTTTTAGATAATATATTTTAGAGACAGACAACCCAGGAATCTCAATTCCTCAACCCCAAATCTATTTCCTTACTCCTGGAGTGAGCTGGATTTTCCCTTACTGCATTTTGTCTTCCTGCCAACACCCAGAGTGACCGCAGAGTTCTGTGAGGCGTACTGATGGTCCTTAAGGCACACAGGGAAATGTCAAAACACGGTCTTTCACACTTGAAGGTCAGCTCCAAAGAACCACACATGTCTTTGCTGTGTGTGTTCTGCTTTGTGTATGAGTTCAACAGCAAGGGGTCAAATAGTTCTCCCCCAGTGAAAACATTAGTAACAGGAATCAATGCATTAGACAGAGGCATAAAATATATTGAATAATAGCACATATCTAATATTGATTTGCTTCTGATTATTTCTCATTAGAGAACAGATAAAAATCTAGGACCAAGTATGGCTAAAAATGATGCACTTAAGATTAATATGTAGATTTACTCCACGAATCCCATGCTTTTGCTGCCTAACAAGCACTTAACGGATTTATAATTTATTTTTTTATCAGTTCTAGTACTCTGTATGTAGCTACTCCAAGTTTATCCTCATCAAGTATTTAATAACTACTTACATGCACTCAGGAATATGATAACATCCTTGTCCACAGAGATTGAGTCTAGTTATTAGTTATTAATAATTATGCTGGATTTTATGTTGGTGAAATTGGGCACATGTGAGCTAATCTGAGATACTATGTTTTAATTGTTAAATGTGATCAATGTACACTTTATTTTTAAATAAATTAGTGTTACCAGGCATATGCCACTATTTCTGGTGACATTGACAAATGAAGAGAGAGGGTTAGGGATAAGGTAACGTGTCCAGGTCCTAGCTATGTGCCGCTCAAATAGTATCATACACGCTGTAGTCTAAACTTTATGTCCTATTGCATATATTGTCCACCTATATTTTTTCTGAAAATATTTTCTCTTTTGTCATTGTGATTTCAAAGTTACTGTCTCCTCTGTGATTGGCCTTAGGATTTTTAACAATGATGAGAATTAAGCATATCATTTTATGTCATAGCTGACATCCAATCTCATTGGACAACACATCTCCGTGGTTATTGTTGTTACTATTATTTTGAGATGCGGCCTCTTAGTGTTGTAAAGTCTAACCATGAGCTAAATATGTAGCTCAAGTTGACCTCAAACTTCCCATCATTGTTGGTATGGAATTACAGGGACTTGCTGTCACTACTCCCCAGTCCAGAGTTTCATTTTCCCCCAGTTTCATGAGGATTTGTCGTGCACAATACACCAGGCTTGTATACAGCTTGAGATTACACAGACTGGTCCGTTCTGTGCTGTCAAGCAGCCTACAGACTCCAGGGAACTCTGTGTACCAAGCAATATAACTAAATACAGGAATGTTCCAGGGCTTTGAGAGATACCCTGCTTTCCTTTCAGATCATCAACACTTATTTTTTGTCATTTCCTTTTTCATCAGGTTTTTATTCTTGAAGCCGAATTAGTCCATGTCTTTACCATTTTGATATAAAATTATGCTTTGTATTGATACTAGAGATTATACTGAAGATTTCACTGGGTGAGAGAGGAGGGAAAGCTTGTCACCTGCCAATACAACAAGGAAGCTATGAAATCTTTATTGGGCACCCTGTATTTCTGAAAACACACACAACCTGCTTTCATCTGCTAGAGCCTTCCACCTTTTCCTGCGTGACTCGACCTTTTCTGAATATTTGCAGCCCACTCTCAACTTATTTTTAAGGCATCTATTTCTCTACATCCCCCTTGAAGTTGGAGCAATTTGGCGGTTTTACTTCTCTAGTCATTTATTTCTAGTGTTTTTGCCCTGCTGTTCTAACAGAGCACCCTCTTGCTACTGACATTCACTCCTTTCTTGAGCACAGTGGGATTAACAGAAATAAATGCAATGTCCCCACAAGATGCATACATACATACATACTTACATAGCTTGATATCAGAGCATCTCACATATTTTGTATATGTCGTTTGGATTTTAAAATTGCAATTTCTGTTATCACTAAACTTAATTTTTGCCTTTACATATTATTTTTGGTATTTGAAATCCGTAGTAAATATATAGAAGCAATTAAGAAAATTTAATATAGGAATTGTGTTCTCAGCTTCCTACAAATATACATGATACATATTTTTAAAAAGGTAATTATCTAAGACATACCTCTTTTAGGTGCAGTAGATTTCAAATTGTGGCAAGTCACAAATGGGAATATATTTAAGGAAAATTGGATTCTTTCTCTTCTTTTTTGTCTCTGGCACAGGCTAAGAAGGCTTGTCTTTGGGATAACAGATTCCCGCCAGGTTGCTAGGTGTTAAGATTGGCCCCCTTTTCCCTTCCCTTTCTCCGATCTTCCAAGGATACCAATTTTATGACAATAGAAAGGTCACAGGAAGATGCTTTCCATATTTATCTAATACATCTAGAATTCTAAGCTGTATATGCGATAGACAAACTCAGGAAAGAAGAGAAAACTTCAGACAAGAGAATATGAGGTGCTTAGAGAAAGATATAGGACTGGGCTTTGAGGGTAAAAATGGAAACTGAAGCCTCCGTGCCCCACTTGTCCTATCAGACATATTCAGCGAGTTTCTAGTATCCATCATGATACAGTGTTTGATTTAAGCCAGAGTTGATTTACTTACTTTAGTAAAAAGCAACAACAGTTAATTAAAAAAATCTTAAGTTTCTGTTTTGGTAAAGTATTAGATGTTTCCTGTAATTTCTCTTAAATCTTGGAGTTCTGCCAATCTAATATTGATACCCAACTCAGCTTTCACGAGGGGGTAAAAAAATATGAGCGAGGAGGAAGATGTCTTGAAGTAAGAAATAGAAAGAGCAACGCAACATCCATGATTAAAAATAAGAAGTGGCTAATGGTAAATAAAAGAATCAATTGGAGGGGACATGGGAGGGACAGTGGGTGTGAAAAAGATTAGAACAAAGGACAAGGATACACATACACACACACAGAGGAATATGTCTTGGTGAAATTCTTGGTTTGTAAGATGCAGTAAAATGTCAATCATTAAAAGAGTATTGTGGATTTTCTAAGTGATAAAATTTAAAACTATACCATGGCTTTCAAAACTTAGATGTTTTCTCATTTCTTTTCTACTTCATGAAGTTAAAATAATTGTTGAGTACTATGAGATGGTAGCATATATTTTTTGTTCACATAAATATATTACGTTATTTATTTTTGCTTAAACATACTTAAATTTTTATTTTCATTTTTGACAAAATAAAATATAAGTTTAAACAAAAACCATCACATCAAAGCTGTACAAGGAAGACCAACAGAAAGAACAAGGTCCATGAGAAGGCACATGAGACAGAGACCCTCTCTTTCACACTCAGGAGACCCATAAAATACTAAACTGAAAGCTATAGCATATGGAGAGAACATGATGCAGATCTGTGCAGGTCCGGTGCTCACTGCTCTGGTCTCTGTGATTTCGAACGAGCTTCGCTCAGTTGATTTAGTTCTCCAGGTGTCCACCAACCACTGTGGCTCTTATTCTCTTTCTGCTTCTTTTATGAGATTCCATGATCTCTAAGGGGATGGATTTGATAGAGACATCCCATTTAGAGCTGAGTGTTCCAAAGTCTCTCTCTCTCTCTCTCTCTCTCTCTCTCTCTCTCTCTCTCTCTCTCTCTGTGTGTGTGTGTGTGTGTGTCTGTCTGTCTGTCTGTCTGTCTGTCTTTCTCTCTGTCTGTCTCTGTACGTGTTCCCATCTGCTGAGGAAGCTTCTCTGATGATGACTAGTAAAGCAATTATCTAAAAGTTTAGTAGATTGCCATTAGAAGTCATTCTATCCCTATTTTCTTTCTTTTTCATTTTTAAGACCAGTAGTATTTGGTTTTACCCTAGGCCTCTGGGCGATTTAGTCTCTGGTTCTTGGTCACCTCTCCTTTTCCTTTTCTTCTCCTCCTTTTTCTCTTGCTATTTATTCTCTCTGCATGCCAGTCCTACCTATCCTTTCTCCTGCCTAGCTATTGACCATTCAGCTCTTTATTAGACCAATCAGGTGTTTTAGGCAGGCAAAGTAACACAGTTTTGTACAGTTAAACAAATGCAACATAAAAGAATACAGCATATCTTTGCATAATTAAACAAATATTCCACAGAATAAATGAATGAAACACATCTTCTATTAATAATCCACAATGGATGGTATTTGATATCTATATCTCAAATATACATATATTATATCAAATATATACATTACAACATTTGATAATAATCATTCTAACTGGAGTGAGATCATGGTACCTCGTTTTCATTTTGATTTGTATTTTCTTAACATCTAATGATTCTGAACATTTTTGTACATATTTATTAATCATTTATATTTTATATTTCTTCCTTTAAAAGTGTTCATTTTTGTTGTTGTCCATTTGACAATAGCACTGCTTTTCTTACTGTGTGCTTGAGTTCCATGTGTATTCTGAATATTAAACTTGTATCAGATCATTATAAGTTCATCTGACTTTTTTTTTTTGGTAAAGCCTCATAACTTGGGCTGGCTCAGAGCTTTCATGATCCTCTTTCCTCCTGCCTGATATGTTAGGTGTATAGCACCACATTCCAGTTGCTGATAATTTCCTTTGTTGTATTTTTTTTGTACTTTGATGTGGTACTGTTTCTTAAATTTTGAATTGATTTTCTGTGCTTTGAATGTTCTATCCAGGAAATTGTTTGTCAAACAGGGGAAAGGAAGTAGGAAATAGAATTGATGAAGACTTTCTTATCTCAATTATATAGCAAAAGGGCTGGGTTTCAGGCCATAAGTGCTTACCAAAATCTCCAATGAATCAATGGTTCAGGGGCTTTTGTCTTATAAACTTGAAGAATCAATTTAATAAACAAGGAGAGGTAATTTTTAAAGGAATTTAATTAGAGGAAAAACTTAATGAAGAAGGATTTATTGTAGAGAATATAGGCACAGCTCCAATAGAGTAAGAATTCAAGAAAGATTTAAAACTTCCCACTAGATTGTGATGGTAGCTCAAAAGGGAGTTACCAGTGGGCTGTTTAACAGGAGGATTTTCATAGGACAATGTGACAGAAAATGCACAGTAGTAATTCTCATCGTTGATAGAGCTTTTAACTTGGAATTTTGATTCTGAAGAAGTGCAGCTTTTATTTTATCAGTCGTACATTTTCTTTTCCATTGATATAGTTTTCTTGTTTACCTAAACTAGCTGATAACTTTTGACAAGTGGATAAATAATGGTAATGGGCATGAAACTGTTCATGAATGCTACAGAGATGGCTCTGAATCCTCACTAAACCTAAACCTTCCTCTTAGACTGAGGACCAGACCAGTGTTTTCCAATGTTAATTTTCTCTTCTTATTTCAGCATCTGGTGTCTGCACCAGATAATGTCTGTGGGAGAAAGTTGTAAATCCATTTTCTCTGCTCCATGTCCCTTTCAGCATTGCTGGATTACTGATGGTGCTGGTCCTGAATCATAGGTGATAATTTTCCTTTATTCTGTACTTTTTGGTTTCTGGAACAGTATGCATGTTAAATTTGTCTCCATCTTTTATTTTAATGATTTCTTTTTTTTCATTTTTTCCAATTATAAGTACTTTGTGATCTCTGAAGTATTCATTATTATAAAAACTAACCATTATTTTTATTGTTAAGGATTTCAATAAAATTTGTTTTATTCTTTTTCTGAGTTATCTGTAGATATCTCTTCTTTTGTCTTATTTATTTTTCTTATGTTTTATTCTTCTGTGCAAACTTTATGTTCTCTATTCATTACTAATTACTTATTTTGAATAATAGAATATATATTGAAATTTTCATCAGCACTCATACATTTTGTCTTTTCCACTGGTTTTCTTCAGTTATCATAAGGTATATTTACAATTAGTCTGTAGCCTGATAAACTTGTTACAATGTCTCATAGAAGCTTTGGAGACATGTTTTCAAAAGTTCATTTGGGGATGGAGCCTGATGGTATTTACAACCTTAGCTGTAGACTTTCTTGAGCCAGATGACACAGAAACAGTATCTGAGTCCCAACTGTAAGACAAATCTCTCCATTGATATCTTTCTTTCTCCACCTCCCCTCTCTGTTTTTCTCTACCACCCTCTCTTCCTCTTCTCCTCCCGCTCTTCCCCTCTCCTTTCCCCTCTTTAACTTTTTCCCTCCCTCTCTTTCTTCTCCCCTTTTCCCTTTACTTTCTCTTCTCTCCCTTCCCTGCTCCCTTCCTCCTACCCTTCTTCCTCAGGCCCTCTCTCTGGGTAGGTAGCTCTTCATAAAAGTATTGCTATCAACATCTTTTCAGATGCAGCTGCTGTGCCTCCTTCACTCCCAGGACCTCTTTCTTCACTGGATTCTGCACAGTCTTTGATGTAGGATGCAGTCACTGTCTATATTTTGAAATTCAAAGCTCAAATGTATCTTAAATTGGTGTTGAAATTGGTGTAGATGCTTTGAAAGTACCAATTGTGATGTCATATGACTTCTTGGGGAATAAAAAATTTATTTTGATGGGTATCTAGTTGAAAAATATTTAGTGTAATTCTGGTAGAAAGAGCCTGAGACAGTTTTTACTGATAGAAGATATGATTAATATGGGATGGGTAGGAAACAATACTTTTAATGAAATTACGTGTTATAGTTTACATTTTGATCTGTTATATGAATTTTCGTATAAGATTACATAAAAATTGACACTAATCCTCCTCACCTTTCTATTCACATTGTAAGATGGGTATTTTGTGTCGTCTTCCATATACTACTGGAGTCTATTCTTCCATCCAAATAATTCTGGATGGCCTTCTAACTCCGTGGCCAGGGCAACAGAGCAGAAATGAAACTACGTACCATCTGAGTCAGCCTCAAAAGACCTTAGTTGGAGCTCTCCCATCATTGTTATGTCACTCTTGCCCACTGAAGATGCCAAGTTAGTCTCTTTTCACACTAGAGACCAGAAACACAGTCGCCCCATCAATTCTAATTGCCAGGTGAGATTTTGAACAATGTTAGATGAGGCAGCTGTAATAGACCTGCCTAGTGATTTTGGTCACATTAATGACCTCAGGTGGGACCAGTGAAATATCTGTCCATTTGAAACCCTGCTCCAGTTGGAAGCTGCAGAGCTGAGCAAACAGCTAGAAACATGCTGCTTTTTAGCCCTTGCGTTTTAGAGTAGTGTTACCTGGCAGTAGAAAACCGATGCAGTACTTCTGTGCTGCGGATCATCAAATATGACATGAGCGTAGCTCATGCATTATTACAATTTTTAAATAATGGAGTATACTACATTATAGAATAAAGTGTTAGTGATATGGTAAAAATAAGCCCTTTGATAGCAAGGCTTGTAAATGTATCCAGAATTGTTCTATATTAAATTAAAGATCCAGCCTTATAAATTACAGCTCTCACTTGAATTATTTGGTTGCAACTGGGTCCAAGTTCACATAAATGTTTCCAAAATTAAACAATTATTAATGACATATTTTCTTAGACATTTTAATTTAAGATTGTTGAACACTTTTCATATTTGCTACTGGATACTTACCTGCATGGTGAAATTATCCCTGGAGAGGTTTCAATCATTCTACACAGCAAGGTCTTAAATTTATTTCCAAACTGTTGCTTTGAAGACATATAGGGTCTTGAGATCAGCATGTTATGTAACAGAAAGCTGTTCTAGTCTATAATGTACCCCTCTCCCAACTCTTGTGTACAACACAAGTAAAATAAAAGTCAATTATTATAGAATGATGGCAAAGTGTGACAAATATGTATACTGTGCAGTTATGATTGCTTTGAAGGTACAAAACATTTAACTTATGGTGTCTTTGTGCCTCTACAGTTATTTTTTAGCCTCTTCCTTGTACTCAGGTGCTGTGGAACTATTCTCTTATACACTGTAAAGATTTGTCACTCAAATTGGTTTAATAAAATGCTGATTAGCCATTAGCCAGGCAGGAAGTATAGGCAGGGTGACCAAACTAAGGATGATGGTAATAGTCAGCCAGATGTAAAGAGAGCAGGAAACGAATGTGCCATGCTAACAAAGGTACAGGCATGCGGCAGAGCCTAAATAAGAAATGGGTTAACTTAAAAGGTAAGAGCCAGCTAGTGATAAGCCTGAGCTACTGGCAGAGCATTTGTAATTCACATAAGCCTCTTGTGTTTGTGTGAGAACAGGTGGTCGAAACAAGAAACTTCTATTTACACTTAGGCAATCAGTGACTTAAGCTGTATTATACTTACTGGACTGTTTTTCTTAGAGTCCATGTAGATCACATCATGGAACTTTTAAATTTGTGGTCTTGCTTCATTCTCTTAGCATATTATTTTAAAACAATGTTTCTCAATATGCAACCCTTTGTTAAACTTCCACCCCCAAAGATGGTTATGTCATGGTTCATACCATCAGCAGAATTATAGTTATATAGTAACAGCAAAAAATATGTTTTGGGGGGGTTGCCACAACATAAGAAACTCTATATAAAAGGATTGCAGCTTTAGGAAGGTTGAAAACCATTGTTTTAGAGAGTTATTCATCTTAAGTGTATAGTGTTAGGTTTTATTGCTGAGTAAATTTTACCATATGAATATACAAGCTGTTTATCCATTTACCTATTGATGGGCATTTGAGTTGTTTGTACATTTTTATGGTAATTAAATCCATGAACAGTTGTCCTCATCTGTTTTCCAAAAAAATGGTTTTGAGCTTCTGTCTTTGTGTGAATTATGTAATGATACAATTTTGTAGTGTTTTTTTATAATCATTGGTACCTAATTCTGTTGAACGTCCTGTGTTTTAGATTATCTTGTTTTATTTTTCTAATTGTCTGCTGGAGTACTGGACTCTATATGTTCCATTATTAGTTTGTGGGAGGCTTTTCTATATTTTAAATATAAATCTTTGGCATACATCTAGACTGTTTACAACTTAGCTTGCCCTTTTATTTTCCTTATAATGTATAAAATAGAGCTCAGTTTTTATTTTATTTTGTGTCTCTGTTTTTGTTGTAGGTTTCAGATGTGAAATACTTTTGGCTACTTCTCAAGGTCACAAAAATATTCTCCTATGTGTTTGTTTATTGTTCTTGCAATTGCATCCTGATCTATGACCCACTTTAAGAAAAGTTTTGTGTACTTATAATGCTTAAGATACATTTTTATGTGCTTATAGAGCTATTCCAGCATTTTTTTCTGAGAGTTCTCTGCACTAAATTACCTTGCACACATAGTTGAAAGGCAATTGTATAAATGCCTGTCTATTTCTACATTATTAATTATAACAGAACATTTTAAAAGTATGCTTAATCCCTTTGTATGCTTAAGTCATAAACATGGCTGGATCATCTCCTAACAATTTAGTAGCATCAGAGACAAGATATATTGCCAAGACTGGAATGCTAAGTGTTGCTGGTGTGGGAGGTCCTTCTGTTTATGTGTTGCTTTTATTGGTTAATACATAAAGAAATTCTTTGAGTCTATGGCAGGGAAGAACCAAACCAGGCGGGCAAAGTTAGGCTGTATGCTGGGAGGAAGAAGGGCAGAGTCAGAGAGAGGCCATGGTTCTGCCGCTGAGATAGATGTGCTGATACTTTGCTGGTAGGTCATGACCTCGTGACATACAGATTAATAAAAATTGGTTAAATTAAGATGTAAGAGTTAGCCAATAAGAAGCTAGAGCTAGGGCCAAGCAGTGTTTTAATTAGTACAGTTTCTGTGTGATTATTTTGGTTCTGGGTGGTCGGGACGAATAAGCAGCTCCATGCAACATGCTGCAGCCTTACTAAGGAACGAAGAAGCAAAATAATATTTAGGCATCAAACCCTACCTGGTAAGACAAAGGTATTCTGAAAGAAAATGTTACCAGGTTAGCAAGATGACTCAATGGGCAACAGCACTTGCCCCTGAAGCCCAGAGACCCGAGTTGGATCCCAAGAACTTCATTTAAAATGCAGAGAGAACCACCTCCAAGAAGTGTTCCTTGATGAGTGCAGTGGCCCAAGTGCCCACATCCCTCCTGCACTAATCCTCCAAATCTCAATGTTTTATCTAGTACTGCTGAATGTTTAATAAGTAGACAATTTAATTAGACAATGAATAAATTAAAATATTAATAAATTCAAAACTATGGGTAGAAAATTCACTATTGTTTTACTAACAGTTGTTTTCAGACTCATAGTAGGTTTTGTTTTAAAATCCATTTTGTACCAAGATAGTAATGAGATTAAGTTTAGATACTTTTTGATAAAAGTTTATCATGATACATATTAAGCAGAAAATGTGCCACCAGTAAAATAATGTTCAAGGTACACAGCAAATGGTCAAATGAGGATCTAGAATGAAATCTTTGGTCTTTTTGTATAATATTTAGATTCCTTCTGCACCGAAAGCTTCCTAGAAGGCCCTTCCAGTGCTTTTCAGGGCAGTTGTCACAACAGTTAAATCACCACTGGGCAACTAAGACACAGTTTTGGAATCTAAGGAAAAAAATACTTAGAAAAAGTCTGAGAGAGAAACATTTTACTCAGGATTGAAAGTGATCTTCTTTCCTCCAAGGTCAGCTTGTGGTGAAACAATGCTTCAGGACTTTGTCACATTTCTCTTGTATATAATGCCTCAGTGCTCAAATCAAGCAAGAGATACAAAGCAAATCCCTTTCTATTTGAGGAGGGTTACTCCTATAACAACCAAATGTCTGTGAAATCCACAGGAAGAGAAGATGTTGTGAACATGTTGCTTCTTCCATTGTATCTTTTGAATGAACATAAACTCTGTTGTAGCAAGGAAATCTTTTTCGTGCACAGAAAAGCTATGATCCCTTTGGACAAGCCAAATGACCTGATCAATGCTTGAGAGATCAATGAGGAGACATTCAATCAATTGTGGGAGATAGAGTGGCTTTCAGACCAAAGCTAGATCTGACAAGAAACTAATTAGCAGGTAGTAGTCTAAAGAATAAGAAATATTTGTAATTGAGGACAATGGTTGATGACTAGCATTAAGGTAAGAAAGAGATGGGTATAGGTACATATACAGTTCACCCAAAGAGTCTAGAAACAGGGTGTACGGATCTGAATTTGTGATCTATCCTTTTTGGCTGTTTGTTATATCCTGATTGAAGAGAGGAAATTCTGGTTGTCTGATACCGTTAAGCATTAGCACTTTAAAAAAAGATTGTAGTTTTTCATTTTATATTTTATATGTGTGTGTGTGTACACATGTGCATGCACATGCACATATGTGTGTTCATAGAAGCCTGAGGCCTTGGATTCTCCTGGAGCTGGAGTTATAGGTGATTGAGAACCACCTGAAGATGGTACTGGAGGCTGAAATATGGTCCTCTAGAAGAGCAGGGTATACTCTTAACTCCCTTCCCAAGTTCAGGCTTTATGTCGTACGCCTTTTGCTCTGATTCTATGCTTATCACATAATAGTCCTTTTTGTTGTGACTTCCCAGAAGTAGGGTGAGGCAGATAGCTCTCTGAAGACACATTATTAGTTTCTGATCCCATGAGTAATTAAAATGCTAGAAGTAATTGAATAAAATGTCATTTTGGTTGCATATCATAACCTCTAATACCTTTGAGTAGAGGGAGTCTGCATCCATGAGTCAAAAGATAGAGTAGGAGATAAACTTCCATTCATCCACATGGAGAGAAGGAGCTCAGAAAAAAGAAATTACCACATGGGTACAAACTGTGGCATCATGTGAGATCTAAGGGAGTCATCCAAGGGAATTCCATATGGAAAGATTGTAGTTTTTGTAATCCAGATACCATTTTTATCCATGTTATAATCATATGAGGTTCTGACATTCAGCACAAAAGCAACAATGACAACAAACCAAAACCAAACAAAAACTAGAACCAAAACAGAAACACATAACTTATTCTCTCTTATGGCGATATGGACTAAACTCTTCTGAAGAACAGTGTGGTTTTGATTACAATGGCCTGTGAGTATAGGCCTGCAGCAACTGTCTGCAACAGCAGCAAGTCATTAGGTACATATTTGCAAGAGCTGACGACGTAATGATGGATTCCCTTTAACCCAGAGTGGGACTGTCCAATATGACAAAATATAGATAGATTATTTAATGATTTTTATTTACATGCTTTTGTATATATTCCAGAGACTCATTTAAATAACTGTTGAATGACCTCAGGCAGCATTTATATTTCTCTTTAAATTTAAAATTTAGCTTCTGATTAAAAAATAGGCATATGTTATTAAACTAGAAATACAGATCACTCTTTTTCCTCGGGGTATCATTGATGTGTGGGAAAAGATATTAGAGTTGTCAGCTGACATCAGCCATAGTCCTTTGTTGCAATGCTTTTCAAATGGATGTATCTTAAATTTAGAATCTGGACCATGACACACAGCTATGACAAATGATACTATTCTCAACAAGATGATCTCTGGTGATGTGTGATAATGGTAGAGTCTAACAAAACATTGCTGATTAAACACTTTTTTTTTTTGTGGAGTGATAATGTACAGAACCTCACTGTTATTCTGCCACTAAACAGCAGGGTTTAGATTTCTGGACTGATTTCCTTGGACAGTTAAAATGTTGTGAATATAGAGCCAAATGAAGTACATCCGTGTCTATTCAGTTAAGAAGAAAAGAATGGATACCTCATTCTATTTGCTCTTTGCAGATGTAATCAGGCATTCTCTCCCTTTAATAATGTATAGACAGTGCCATGTCATAGATTGTGAGATGGTATTTGGTGAATTAATGAAAGCATAAGCTTTAGCCCTACTCCTGTGAAAATTAAATGTGGAATTCAATAGAGTGTGTCTAGACTGAACAGAGCATTAAATTAAATTTGTACTCCTTCATTTTGGCTTAAGAAAATAAAGGAATTATTTGTGGAGCACAGAATGTGGATTATTCATAGAACTGGACCAAATTATTAGTTTTAGGTGGCTTATTTGTATTTAAGAGAATACTTGTACATTTAATGTGAGCCACAGATTTTAACTCTTAAGTAGACAAGAGGAGAAATATGTGTGCTAAAGTTGTAGGGTTCAAAAATATGTGTTTATTTGGAAAGGATTTGTACAAAAATTAAATTATTCAACATATTCTACATAGAAAACAAAAATGTTTGGAAAATAGATTTAAGGGGAATTCTATTCAATAGAAAACCTTTAAATCTTCTTCCCGTGGAGAACTTAACTATGTAGGATGGGCCAACAAGGTGGAAGAGTCTGACAAACTAAATTAAACATATGAAACATTTACTTGATTTATGAAGCCACAGGAAGCACGGAATTATGGTTCCTGAAAGAAGGGAACTTTCTGACAAGAGGAAATGTCTGTTTTGTAGCACAGACAGAAGTATCTGAACAGATCTAGTGCTCAGACTGAATTAAAGGGCAGCTAGAACAGCTGATGCATGCTAAGTGGCATTTGTGGTCAGAGTGCTTTTGAATTATGATCCACATGTCAACAAAGTGGTTCTAGCAAGTTTTGTGTATGAGGAAATGCCATAAATTTAAATAAAGGACAGATGTGAGGGAGCCAGGTAGAAGTCAGCTGCTTTCTTAGGATCAGACCATAATGAATATTCATAGCTTTTGTATAAAACCTATTACAATGCCATCATAGTTGTAGGGTTAAACCATTCTGTTGACTACCCTGATTAATATGTATAGTAGAATATGGAGTCATATCTAGTTGTTCATAAAATAGAAAATTTAGTTGAGGCTAATATCAGTCAACTAAAAGTAGCAAGGAGAACCTAAAATCTCACCCTTAAGCAGGAAAATAAACTTTTACAAACCATCAGATTATACTTGAGAAAGCAAGGGGACTTTCTACATATTTTTGTAAAAAGTGTTATATCTTGGTCTGATATTCCACGTAAATGTGTTAAGGATTACACATCCGTACTTCGCCCTGAAAAGAGGAAAAGCCTTGTAGAGTGAGATTTGGCTGACCTGATTGCCATCTGTGAATTAGGACAGCACTGCTTGTTGTTTGCACCCAGCTCTTTGTTAGAAGGATCTAGGTACAAACAAACAAATAATAACAACAAGAACAAAGACAGTCATGAAATTTGGAAATTCCAGTGTTGGCCCCTGTGAGAAATTTGTAGAGCAGAGTACTTACCAAGTAACCATCATTCCTAGGCTCTAGTGTCTGTCATGAGTCCTGTAAGAGATGCTGGCATACTGGATATAGAATTGTAGAAGAGTGCAAATATGTCCATATCTACCCCATTAGGTGGGAATGGGTCAAAGACCTTAACATAAAGCCAGGTACACTGAATCTCATAGAAAAGAAAGTGGGAAGCAGCTTTGAATGCATGAGCACAGGAGACTACTTCCTGAATATAACAGCAGTAGCACAGACACTGAGACTGACAATTAATAAATGGAACTGAGAAATTTCTGTAAGGCAAAAAACACAGCTAACAAAATGAAATGGCAGCCTACAGATTGGGAAAAGATTTTTACCAACCCCATATTGGACAGAGGGCTGATCTCCAAAATATACAAAAAACTCAAGAAACTAGATATCAAAATGATGTGGGATGCCCCTCTATATGTTATGAATATGTTTTATTACCATTGGTTAGTAAAGAAGCTGCATTGGTCTATGACAAGGCAGAATATAGGGCGGTGGTAAAACTAAGCTGAATGCAGGGAGAGAGAAGCTGGAATCAGGCATATGCCATGTAGCTGCCAAAGGAGAAAGATGACAGAAACCTACCAGTCAGTCAGTTTCATGGTGATACATAGATTAATAGAAATGTTAATTTAAAATGCAAGAGCTAGCTAGGATTATATCTGAACCATGGCCAAACAGTGTTATAATTTATATAGTTTTGGTGTCATTATTCAGGTCTGGGCAGCTGGGAAATGAAAGTACAGTATGTATGTCAAAACATCAAATAATACAAATAAAAAGTGGTATACAAATCTAAATAGAGAATTCTCAACAGAGGAATCTCAAAGGACCAAAATGCACTTAAGAAACTGCTCAACATTCTTAGCCATCAGGGAAATGCAAAGTAAACCACTCTGAGATACCATCTTATATCAGTC
Organism: Ondatra zibethicus; assembly: GCA_004026605.1. Classification (NCBI taxonomy): domain Eukaryota; kingdom Metazoa; phylum Chordata; class Mammalia; order Rodentia; family Cricetidae; genus Ondatra; species Ondatra zibethicus. The sequence continues at coordinate 29,932 of PVIU01008773.1, forward strand.
AAAATGGCTAAGATCAAAAATACCAATAATAGCTTATGCTGGAGAGGATGCAGAGTAAGAGGAACACTCCTTCACTGCTGGTGGGAATGCAAACATTTTAGCCACTTTGGAAATCAGTATGGTGGAATCTCAAAACTGGGAGTCAACCTACTTCAAGACTCAACAATATCACTCTTGGGCATATATTGAAAGGATTCAGAGCCATACCACAAGGACATTTGCTCAACTATGTTCATAGCAGCATTATTCATAATAGCCAGAACCTGGAAACAACCTAGACATCCCTCAACCAAAGAATGGATAGAGAAAATGTTGTACATTTACACAATGGAGTGTAAATGTATCAGTGGCCAAAAAAAAAAAAAATGACATCTTAAAATTTGCAGGCAAATGGATGGAACTGGAAAGAACCATCCTGAGTGAGGTGACTTGGACACAGAGTATGTACTCACTCATAAGTGGATATTAGACATAAAGCAAAGGATAACCAGCCTACTATCCACAATCCCAGAGAAGACAGGAAACAAGGAAAACCCTAAGGGAGACATATGTGGATTCCCCCCCAGAAAGCCAGTAGAGAAGATCTGTTTAGTAAAGTGGCAGCGTGGGGGTATGAGGAGGGTGGTAGGGATTGGGGAGTTGGGGGGAGCATGAGGGATTGAGAAGGTGGATTTGTGTGAAGGACAGAGAGAGAGAGACAGACAGAGAGAGAGAGACAGAGACAGAGACAGAGAGACACAGAGAGACACAGAGAGAACAAGGAAAGGGATACCTTGAAAGAGAAAACCATTATGGAGTTAGTGAGAAACCAGGTACTAAAGAAACTCCCCGAAATCCACAAGGATGACCCCAGCTAAAAATCTAGGCAATAGTGGAGAGGGTACCTAAAATACCCTTCCCCTGAAATCAGATTGATGACTACCTTGATTGTCATCATAGAACCTTCATCCAGTAACTGATGGAAGCAGATGCAGAGATCCACAGCTAATCTCTGAGCTAAAATCCTGGAGTCCAGCCATAGAGAGGGAGGAGCGATAATATGAGCAAAAGGGCCAAGACCATGATGGGAAAACCCACAGAAACAAGGGATCCGAGAGAGTGGTGAGATAAGACCAAAGCCATTTTAAACTAGGCCTCATCTTTGTGAGAGTCTAACCTAGCAGGCGCCCCACTCCACGTCCCTGTAAAATCAGAGAAAATCCACAACCTGCCCAAAAACTGCCTGGCTGCCCAGAGACTTGTGGACAGCCACTCAGAAGCTAGACAAACAAATATTTTTACAGTTACAGGGTGGTTTTGTGTAAGGTTACAAAAATCACCTTTTGACTTAGAGCCAACTATCCCCCTACCCAATCCAGTAACTCCAAGTCATATAACTCTCCGCTTGCATTTTCACCTTTAAAGACCCCCTGAACTGTGAACTGGGGCCTTTCTCCCTCACTGTGCCTTGCCTGGGACAAGCTCCCCCGGCCCCGCCCCCGCAGGCCTGAGGAACAATAAAGAAACCTTGTGTAATTGCATCAGAAAGTCAGCTCCATGGTGGTCTCCTTGGGGGGGGGGTCTCATGACTGTTTACAAGTGGTAACTTACTGACTCTGGACCCTGCATAAGACCAAACTAGGCCCTCTGAATGTGGGTGACAGTTGTGTGGCTTGGGCAGCTTGTGGAACCAGTATTTATCCTTAGTGCATGAACTGGTTCTTTGGAGCCCACTCCCTATGGAGGGATACCTTGCTCAGCCTAGACACAGAGGGGAGGGCGGTGGTCCTGCCTGAAGTGTTGTGACAGACTTGTTGACTCCCCGTGGAGGCTTCACCCTCTCTGAGGAGTAGATGGCAGATGGGGTGGGGAGAAGGTGGGGGGCAGCATGAGGTAGGGGAAATCTGAATTGGTATGAAAAATAAATTTTAAAAGTATTTAAAAAAGGGGGGGGGTGGGAGAAAAACATTGCCACAGTTGTCCAGGAAGTAAATAAAACTTGTATTTTAGGACTTTTTAAAAAGAGGGGGGGGGGCTGAACAAGAATTCGGTTCAAATGATGGTATTGGTTTGGGTCTATTAATCCCATTTTATGCTGAACATGCTAAAGAACGCGGCAAGAGGAGTGGTATTTGTGCTGAGGCCATAGCAGTGGAAAAAGCAGCCTCATCTAAAGATGTTGAACACAGGTTTAGAGCCAGCCCTTGGCGTTTTCTGGGGCAAACTTGGGAAGGTTATACAGAGAAAGATTAAATTTGCACGAGGGCTCTGGTTCAGAATGGAGTAGTGAACTTTGTTGGCAACATCTTGGGAATGCTCTACAAGGGCGTTTTGTCATGAAACATTGTTTTCCCTAGAACTCTTTTTTTTTTTGTTTTGTTTTAGCTTTTTTGTTTTTGATTTTTTTTGAGACAGGGTTTCTTTGTGTTACTTTGGAGCCTGTCCTGGAAGTAGCTCAGTAATTAGTCCTAGAACTTTTAACAGCCTAAGAAAATGAACTTCAGTGCTGTTCAACAAAAACAAAAGTAATATTGAAAACTCATAAATAGCTTCCAAGAAAAATGAACACTATGGGAAGTTTCAATAAAATACAACCCATAAGTAAGAATGGCATTGGTCAGAGCAATAGACCCAATAAAAGCAGATTTGGTGGAACTGTCAATTGTGACCTGAGCATAGCCTGGAAATGCACTTAAGGAGGATCAAAAATTTAGAGGTTTTGAGAAGTGAGTACTTTTTCAAAGAGTCATTGGTTGAAATGATCAATTATGTAGAAGAAACTGTAGGCGAAAGCCCAGAAAAGTTGAAAACATAGTAGTAAAGAGTTCCTAAGCTAAAGGACAAAGAACGCAATAACAATGTGAACTCGAGATAGTGACCTGTGTTGCAGCAACAACAAACTGATATACATGTAATTGGGTTCCCAAGGGTTGGGACACAGAAGGGACAGGGAAATACTTGCTGAATCAGTAGAGTCCAGCTTCCTTCAGATCTGTGCCAATGTGCGCTCCCAATAAACTGTGAGGAGTCCTGGATGGCACAGACTAGGAAATCACAAACGCGTGTTCTGTTCATAGCATTATCAAGAAATAGTGAATTAATGTTGAAACAGAAAGAATCAAGTAGAAAAATCAAGATTTTAAAGATTTCAAGTTGCTTATAAGCAAAATGATAAGCTTAAAGGTAATCCTACCACATCTTCCAATATGGGGAAGTATCCTGAATACTGTATTCCTTGCCTTGAAGGTGCTCAAATGAGGACCTAACCTAAAGATGTTTGTGAGCAAAAGTCCAAGAGAAGTGATTTTCAGCAGAGACCCCATTTGAAGTAATATTGGACAGATTGCTTCAGGAGGAAGACAAGTGATATTACAGGAGGAAAAAGTAAATTTTAACATTAATTGAACATACAAACATAACAAGGAAACTGTAATGTTTATAAAAATAAAGTTTAAGAAAACTATCATAACCAGAAGTAGAGAATTTGAAGTGCTCTTTTAAAAAGTCTCTCATGCACAGAGGTTTTATGTCAGGGTAGAATGTAATATGCTGCACATGCGCAATAAGAGAGAGACAATGGAGAAATAGAAGGTGAGAAACTCATAGTGGTGCTAACAGGATACTAAAGGATAATTAACTAAGAATGGAGGAAAATGGAAAACAAATTTAAAAGCTATTTTAGTCCAACCATATGTTGGTATTTACTTGAAGTAGCCCTGACCCAGATAATAGAACTGTAAACTGAATATTGTCAGAATTAGAGATAGGATCCAACTTTACATGACTTAAATGATGTATACTTTACACACAAACACATGTATAAAAACTATATCTATGGATGTAAGAAAAGATTTCCATCCTGAGAAAAGAGCATATTAATGAACAAAATAAAGTTCTAACTACAAACTTGTTACTGATAAAACGTGAGTAAATGCATAATTTGCATTACCATATACTAATTTAGCTTATGAATGGGAGTCAGTGGGATCTTTCTGCCCAGGCCTTCAGCCTGCTTTCATCATGACCAGTCACTTTTCCTGCCATTGTCTCCCACTCTCTCACTGGCTTTTTGCCAACTCTGTGCTCTGCAGTACTTCCTTAAATCATGTAGCATGATGCCTTTAACTTTAGTATTTTTCATATGATTTCTGTGACTATTGAAGGTCTTTTGTACTTTCCCATGAATTTTAAAACTTTCTAGTTCTGTGAAGAATTTTACTGGTATTTTAACGTGCGATAATAGTGAATATGTAGATTGCTCTGAATAGTTTGGACACGTTGACATTCGTTGCAGTCCATTAACAGAAGAGATGTTTTTGTCTTTGCATCTTCAATTGCTTTCATCCTTTCTAGTTATCACTATAAGGTCTTTTATTTTCTGTGTACACATAGGTAATCTTTCTAAGTTTTGAATCTTTGAGAATGAAGTTGCTTTTAAGATTTTTCTTAGCAAACTTGTTACTAATGTATAGAAAACAATTTTAGTGTTTGCTAAAACATCTTGCTACTTTCCTGAATTTATCATTTCTAATAGTCTTTTGGTGAAAAGTTTTAGGTTTTTTATGTATATAATCATGGTATCTGGGACAATCTGTAATTTGGCTTTCTCTTTTCCTAAATGTGTACCTTTTATTCCCTGAGCTCAATTTGTTTATCTAACAGCTATGGTTCTATATAATAGGACTGGTTCCTACTCTTAAAGGAAGTCTGTTTAGTTTTATCCCATTCAGCATTATGTTGGGCATATATTTATAATACATAATTATTAATACATTAAGGTATGACACCATACCAAATTTGATTATGGTTTTTATCGTGAAACGTGTGTGAAGTATTACCAATTGCTCTTGTATATCTGATGAGATTGCTCTATGACTTTTATCTTGCCTTCTCTTTATGTGAAGTTCTATGTCTGTATGTATTCAACCATGTTAGTGTCCCCAGTGTTAAACATTATTTTTTTTTGATGTGCAGTTTGTTGAATTTGATGTACTAGCATTTTGTTGAGAAATTTTGCATTTGTGTTCACCAGAGATACAAGTTTGTAGTCATTTTGTTTGTTGCTTGTTTTCCAGTATTGTTGTTGCTTATGGTAAAAATGTCGGCTTCAAAAACTGTGTACGATTTCATCACTTTTAATTCTTTGGAATTGTTTGGGAAGCATTGGTCTTTAAATGGTGGGTAAAAACTTAGCAATGATGACTCCATCTTATCTTCATCTCACCTTTGTCAGGAGACTTTGTTACTGGTTCAGTCTTAATAGTATTATTGGACTGTGAGGTTTTTCCTTAATATTTTAGATTTGATTTTGGCTAGTCATGTGTGTCCAAAATTAATTCATTTCTTTGAGATTTTCCAGTTTGTTAAGCAGGATATGACTTGGAAAATAATCCTTTATAGTAGTTTTACTGTCTGTGGGTACCATGTGTAACGTCTTCTTTACTGCACCATTTTTATTCATGGAGTCTTCTTTATTTCTTGGTTACTCCTTTTTAATTTTGATTATTTTTTAATAAGCAGATCTCCCATTAAATTTTAATTTCGTGTTTTGGTTTTTCGCGGATCTCATTTCTTTCGTTATACTTATTTTAAGTTTCATATCTTCGATTTTTCCTGCTTTCCTATGTCCTAGACACATCTTTACATTCTATTTCAAAAGCATTTTTTTTTTTAATGTAGGTACTCATTGTTATAACCTACCATAGTAGTCTTACTTATCCTGGATCCCAGGGGATTTGGTATGTTGTGTTTTCATTTGTGGCATTTCAAGAAATGTTTAAATTTCCCTTCATACTTCTTGGTGATTCACTGTTCACAAATGTTTTGCCAAGTTCAGCCTCAATGCATTGCATAATTGCTGTAATTTCTCTTTTGTTGACTTAAAATTTTGTTTCTTTGTGATCTGACAAGAGAGAAGATATGATTTCTATAATTTTGATTTTTTTAAAGACTTTTGTGAATGATAAGAAAAACTTGATACTGGTGAATAGAATGAATATTTTGAAGTCCTTGAATAGGATATTGTATAAGGGTCTGGAATTTTTCTTCTTTTTTTTGAGATACTTCAAAATCTTGTTTTTATGTTTGATATTTTTGCCTTTATCTAGTCTGCTGATAAGGTTTTTGACTTAATTGTTTTATTACTCTCTTCTTTGCCAACATTATAAATATATATACAAATTTATAAATTACATATATACTATATATACAACATTATAAATATACATATATATTCTGATTACATTAATCCCTACAGTTCCTTAACTTCCCATGCACATAAGCCACCCCTTAGTCTTCATTCAATCTTCATGGCTTTTTAAAAGTAATTAAATAATAATAAATAAAATCATAATTTTCACTCCTTTCGTCTCTGAGCCTATCCCATATCCTCCCCCTTTGAAATCAGTTTCTTTTCCTTTAGCTGTTACTGTTACATCTATATACATACACATAGATCTATAAATGTCTGAATATTTTGCCATTTTGATGTCTTTATTGTGCTTCTGTTTTTGATTGGTGACTGACTTGTTTCAGGAATGGGGCCTGTAGCATATATTATAGCTTGTAGTCATATCTTTGCATAATTCTCTTCCATGTATCTCTGGACTTGTCTTTGATCCATGACTTCTCTATATGATAGTCATATTCCTTACAGTAAAATAATGAGATGTAGGCTGGGTGGTGGTGGTGCACGCCTTTAATTTCAGCGATAGGGAGGCAGATCTCTGAGTTTGAGGCCAGGCTGGTCTACAAAACAAGTATCAGGATAGCCAGGATTACACAGAGAACCTCATCTCAAAAAACAAAACAAAACAAACAAACAAAACCACAAATTGAGATGCAAGACTAAAGTGCCAATAAGCCAAATGTGTCTTTGGTGGTCATATTCTTCTGATAGTTATTGGATATAAATTACTCAAGTTATCACTGCCCATATCTGTGTTCTTATAGAAACTTTCACAGCCTGTTATAAATTCAAACAGTATTAAAAACTTTTATGTCTTGTAACAAAATCTAATACACAGCAATGTCTTTCTTTTTAAAGTTTATTCGTCTGTGTTTCTTGGCAAGTGATGCAATTCTTCAGATACCACTAATGACCCAGGTGACTTCCCTTGTGTTTCTTTGTCATCAGTATCCTGCATTGATCTCTGGGCCATGGCCAAACTTGTTTTAATTTTTGTTTGTATGGCTTTACCTTTTCCAGCCTGTCCTAGAAATAGCACCCTGCAGTTTATCTTTTATGCTTAATGGTTTTTCACTTGAAATGGATGCTTTTGTTTCTAGGTATATTGTAGGTGTTGGAAGTTTCTTCCTTAATATTCTATAACTGTTCTCTCTCTGTGAAGAGATCACCATTTCTGTACTCAGTAAATAATGGGCAGAAATTTAAAATTAAATTTTAAGTAACTCTTCGAAGAGTTTAAAGAAATTTCAGATTTCTTTTGTAAATTTGTTTGCTTTGCTGTCACAGTTACAAAAATTAAAACAAATTAATACAAGATTATTCTGTAGTATGATGGGCCTGCTTTGTTGGGGTTTCTGTCCTGTCCAGTTCCCATAGCCATTTAGCCCCCCCAAAAATCACACAGAGATTCTATATTAATGATAAACTGATTGGCCCATTAGCTCAGGCTTCTTATTAGCTCTTGTAGCTTATATTAACCCATTATTCTTATCTATGTTAGCCATATGGCTCAGTACCTTTTTCAGCGGGGCAGGTCACATCCTGCTTCTTCCACAGTCTGGGCAGGAGTGAGGAAGAATGGGCTTCCTTCTTCCCAGCATTCTCCCGGTCTCGTCGCCCTGCCTCTCTTTCCTTTCTGGTTGACCTGCCTATACTTCCTTCCTGGCCAATCAGCATTTATTTAAAACATGATTGACAGATTACAGACAATTATCCCGCACCATTATTCAAAACAAGTTATTAGGAAATTGATTGTATTAAGAGCAGAAGGATATGGAAGCTAGTGTGTTCTTTCAGAGGCTGAGTTAGATGTTAGATTGTTAGATGACATCAAAGTGCTTTGGTGGTGACTACATGAAGTCATCAACAAAGCTCCCTCAGTGACAACCCCAAAAAATGCTCATCACTTCCTTATCTTCATTTATTCTTGCATTCAGTTCTTTATGCACATTGTACACTCAGTATGGTTCCTATGATAAGTCATGACATGATGATTGAATGAATTAGCACCCAGAGCTTGTAACTGGTCTACTGCTCACTAGTCAGCTGTCACTATTTTGTTTTCTCTCAGTCTTACAAACATACAGATCAGGACTAATTCTTTAATGTTTTGCACAGCACATGTGGTCACTTGCTGATGGTTAGGTGGTCATTCATGAGTGGCTTAGGCATTGTAAATCCATTTGCCTTTAGAACTCTGCTCATGACTTTTTTATTTGAATGACTAGGGTTAATTATACCCTTTATCTGCCTAAAATTAAATACATTCTGTTAGAGCTTGATTAATTTATAAAATATTCTATGCATTCACAAACAGTATTTTCTCTTCTCTTCTTTTCTTTTCTTTGGTTTTTCGAGACAGGGTTTCTCTATCATTGGAGCCTGTCCTCAAACTAGTTCTTGTAGATCAGACTAGCCTCTAACTCACAAAGATCTGCCTGCCTCTGCCTCCTGAGTGCTGGGTTTAAAGGTGTGTGCCACCACTGCCTGGCTACACAAACATATTTTCAAATCTTAACACAAACAAATCTATTTTTCAATCTATGTTACTTGAAAAGTCAAAAAAGTTTGTGGTAAATGTGTATAGTATAGGGTTCTATTTTTTTCTTTGTAACTTAAAAATGTCAGGAATAGATTATTACTTTTACTGATTTTACTGTCTTTGATTCCAGAGAGAGAAATTATGGGTTGGCTTTAATCATATCCACAGAAAATCTTGACAATCAATGCTCATGTAAAACCTGAATTGTAGCAATGATGTGAGAGCCATACAGCTCATATTGTCTCTCAGTCAGTCAGTGATTTCCAGGGATATAAAAGGGTAATATTTTCTCATTTACTCACTGCAAAACATTTTCCCTACTAAGTCTATACTATTTTTAAGATAAATTATGCAGTTACAGTGACTAAGAGATGAATTTTCTCATGCCCGATATTGTTGGGGGTGAGTATTGGGGTTACAACTGAGCCCTAATATTGAAAAACCAAAAATCAGGAAATATATTTTTCTTTATGGAATTTGGTATTTTTTCCTCCCCTGAAGACTAGAAAACAAAACCAAACCCAATTTTTTCTTTTCTGGTTGAGAGGATTTGTCTACAAATCTTTTAAAACCCTAGTAATGAAGGAAGTTCTTGTGGACATTCATGTCAGAGAACTTGGATCACAGTGATAAGACTTAACTTCTAGTTTTAATCAAAGAAAAGTCTCTGAAGTGGAAATGGTTGCACAAAATCCCTTCAAATACTATTTACACCATTTTTAAGTTCTCTGTGACAGTTGAACTCATGGTCATCCTGTAAAAAAACTGTATCTTATTGGTTCACTTCAAAGATTGTTCTGCTATTCTAGGGGAACATAGTCCTGTTGATTGATAGAGCAACAAAGCCTTCCCTGGCCCTCTTAATCCCTGGCATGCATAGTCACTTCCTCTTCAGAACAGTCTGATTTCAAATGTCAACTATAAATTCCTAAGCTATCTTCTTCATATATCTCTTAAGAGGAATATGAAGTCTTTCTCCCGTTTTCCCTGTTCTAGACCTATGTGATTCCCTGTATCTGAAAGAGCATCTCCAAGGTATATCCAATATGTTCACACTTTGTGTAAGCTTCTGTTTGACATGAATGTCAGGCAATCTGAGCTCAAAGTCTTGAATGTTGATTTGCAGCATCTTAATCTATGGTTATAGGAGAGATTATCATTCCTGTTGAGTTCAGAATAAATTCTAAATGGAAGGAAATGGTCTCTGGGAGCCCAGTTACATCTTTTAGAAGTTTGAGGCCATTTGGATTTATTATTTATCTTATTATGTATGGCCTGAAGTGTCTCTTATGTTCTGAGGCACAAGCAACTAAATTCATTGATAAACATGTAGTAAATATATTCTTTGCCTTAAAAATCAAATTATTTGTGCTCTTATTCCTGTCTTATTTTTGCACTTTCAATACCTTTGATTTCTTGCAAAACAAACAAAAAAGCTTGACTTTTGACTGCCTATACAGTCAAACTGTGGCACTTTCCCTTTCCTTCCTTCTCTTCTCCAGTGCTCTAGTTGCAGCTTCTACAGCTCCAATATCTTCTAGCAGGCAAGAGCTCTGATATGAGACCTTCTAAGAGGGTCAAACCCTCTGAAATTAAAACGAAACAAAGACTGTTCCTCGGATCACAGTGCACTGAATTGTTTGTGGCCTTTCAGTTGTAGCCACTTGATTACTCCACTGACTTCACCACTCCATGTTGCTCACAAGTTGAAAAAATTATATGAAAAGCAAGCCATATGAAAAAAAGTAAAAAATCTAAAGTTTATTTAGTGACATATAAAAATATAGTTATCCCAGTGATATAAAAGCATTAACAGTAAATATTTACTTATTTCAAATTGTGTCTTTAATACTTTCCTAAATAATTTCAAATTCTTAGTGTTAATGCCCAACTTCTAGAAGAAATCTTCATAAAGAACTTGAACAGTAAACTCTGAATTCTCCCAATTTGCTACTTAATTTAATTATTTCTTATGATGCCATTAAAATCAAAGTATATGCTCTATAGAATCATTCATTTTGAATAGATAAGTTTTAGTTTGTTCATTATTTATATTATTAATAAATGTCCTTAGGGTAAATCATTGTAACCCATAATAGCAGTCCTTCTAGCTACTATAATCTTCCCATATGTCTTCCTTTCAGTATCTTTAGGAGGGAATCCTGAGCAACACTGCTCTGTGTTCATGGAAGGTTAATCCTACAAAGTTGAGTTTGAAAGCTTCTCTGGAAAATGATCCATTTGTAACTGATTTTATAAGCATGCAGATTAAATGTGAATTCATTGATGAGCTGTGCTTATAAAATGAGTTTTTTGACTTCCTGTTGCTGCCTTGAAATTTTACCATTTGTTGCCTTAATCCCACAGCAGTGCATCCTTACAAGAAGGACGATCAAGAAGGTCAAAGACTGAAATCAAAATGTTGTGGTTTAGTGGCTTCTGGAAGCTGTTGGGGAGAAACTGTGTTAAGCCCAGGGCTTCTTGTTTCACCCAATCACAGCTCCAGTTGCCATGTGCACACTATCTCTATGAGAGTCCTAGACGCCCAACTCCCCCCCCATCCCTTCCTTCATAAAGATATTAGTCACTCTATTTGAGGTCATCCTAATCCCATTGATCTCAAATTTGCATGGTTATAACTACAAAGATAATATTTGTAAATAAGGTACCATTCACAGTAGTATGACATAGGACTTACACAAAACTTTAGCATGTGAAACTCAATATACTAAGAACAATGTAGTAAAAAATAGTTGAAGTACAAGTGAAAGAAACTCTCTGCTATGAGATATACTTAAACACTTTGGTCAATTATGTTGTAATAGGTTGAAAATTTAAAGATCATTTTATAGATAATTTATAGACATCTTATAGTTTTATCCTTCTAAATTATCTTTCTATATTAGCATTAAGAAGCTAGATTATCACTTTTAGTAGACCTCACCATTTGTCCATGAAGAATTGTTATTTGTTTAGTTAAACTCTTGCTTGGGGTTGCCTTCACGTGAATGTTATTATTCCAAGGATAAACAGTCACATTCACTCCTGTGAGGCATTAGTTTCACATTCCCAGTTTTGGCATGATATCGTTTTCAATAGAAAAACTTTCCAAAGAAGTTATTGCCAAACTGTTCTAGATGACAATTCTACAATTTCCTCTTGTTCTAAACATCAAAGACTTCTAGCAATCACTTTTATTCCACTTTGAATGGGCTCCTTCAGGCTCACTGATACACAAAATGTCTTCCTATCTTTTACACATTCTCCAAACGATAGATGTGGAAGTCCCAGTACCCAGTGTCCCTGTCTGTGACCTTAACTGGAAAGGCAGTTGGTCTCTAATCAAATGTAGATTACTGTTCCTATTAAAAGAAGACTTTTTGGTTTAGGGATAAACATGGACTGAGGAAAGGTGGTGAGACAGAGAAGAGGCAGTGCAATTTACAAAGCAGGGAATGTTCGAGTTTGCTAGAAATCAGAGGAGGGGAGTGGAAATTTTCTCCCTCTGCCCTCAGAAGGAACCAACACAATTGGTTCTCAGACTTCTGCTCCACTGAATTTGAGACAATGGGTTTCTATTATGTAAGCAACCTAGTGAAGTACCAAGTCACAGGTGCTTTTCCTCTATTGCTAGCACTCCCATTTAGATGACTCTAACTAGATCAATACAGTTGTTTGAATTTATAAATATACTAGGAATATGCATTAGTTTATGTGTATGTTCACACTTAATATAGAATTATAAAATTAAAATATCAGTTAAAATTTCTGGCATCTTTCTGCTTGTCTAGGAGACTAACTCTTAGGAGATTTCAGATGAAATGAATTTTAATAAAATTTTAGCCTTAGACAAATTCTAACGATTATACTCTCCATCCTGTTCATGTTTGCTGACATTTTTCTGAATTAAAAAAAAAATACATGCAAACCAACAAGAGTTGACTAGTTCAACATTCAAGAATGATTTAAATTAACCACCTTAAAGTGAATATATTTTAAAAACATAAAGAAGTAATTAAATAATATCACCACATAACAAAACACATTTAGGATTTTCTTCTTCTCATTCTTGCATACATAGTCTCTACTTCAGTGTGTATAGATATAAGCTTATTCTTAACTATTTGATTTTGTTGGGTAGGCTATTGGCTTTTGCGGGGGGGATAGTTTTTGCCTGAAACTTAACCCTTGTATCAGTTGCTCATGTAGTTCATTATTTTTTCCCTGAAAAACCATTTGTTTGGCCTTTATTTTTATTTTCTTATTGGTGAGGTGTGGTGTCAAGGTTGAACCTAGGCCTTTAGGCATTCTAGGCAAATATTCTACCAATGAGCTCTATCCACATTCTCCTTTATATTTTTATTATGGGACATGTTGGAGCAGGATGCCTAGACTCACATTGCTATCCTGACTCTGTGTCCCAGGAAGGAATTATGCTTTTCATGCTCCTGACTCGGTCTTATGAATAGCTGAAATTAGAAGCCCATTTCACCTAATCCAGCTATATATCTGCTTAACTTTCCTGTAAAAGCCAGCTGGAGTCAGTGTGTCATCTTGGAAGTAGTAACTATGTATTCTGTCATCCTGAAATAGAGAAAGCATTTTGTTTCAATGACTATAGAGACCCTAAGACTTTACAGATTCAAACGTAACGCTGTCCACGCGATATGAGGTGGACTTTCCTAAGGAAACAAGAATAAGTGGCCTATTTGTGGTAGTCTCATGCACATTGTGTTTTTCTTTATGCTGTAGTTATCCTGATGGAGGTGATAATGTGGTTTGAATCCTAGGCCTTCCATATGAGGCATGCCAAAACTTCTTATCTAAAAGAAATGAAAATGAATTGAAATGGATATGTGTGAAAAGAGGGCTGAAAGGGATAAAATCTGTTTTTTTTTTTTTTTTTTTTTTTTTTTTTTTTTTTTTTTTTTTTTTTTTTTTTTTTTTTTTTTTTTTTTTTTTTTTTTTACATTATAAGGTAACTGATGCCACTATCCTGGATTTTGAGAATGTATCTTAGATCTTCATTCACAGGTCAGATTATTTTGAGCTCCCCAGTTTTGTAATCCTACAGGTTCACTCTGGCCCTCATGCCTTGCTGTTGAAGCTGATTCTGGCCTGACAGGGAGCTAATGCTTTCTTGTATGCATGTATTCATTCTGTTGACAGTTGCCTTTGGCTTGAGGACTCACACAAAGTTCCTTTAGCAATGTTATGAGTTTCTTGCTACCAGTTGCCTTTCCTCCTTCTTTCCCCTTTATAGGAATAACATTTATCAGGCAACTTTCACGGTGGTTAGCATTCTCTTCCTCTCCATGGGCATTTACTCAATAAAGCCCTTGCACAGTGTTGTAGACTTAATTTGGCTAGGATCTCCAAAACTTGTATGTTATGTTATGTGTCAAAAGAGAATTGAGGATGGAATTATAACAGGAGTTTAGTAATGGGGAGACTGTAGCTTTGTACTTAATATCAACAAAAGGTCCTTAAAAATATGCACGTGGTTAGAGAGAGGAATGGCAATATGGCAAAAGCGGAGGAAGGGAGGAAATGGATGGGTGGGCAGGGAATGAGGTGATGCAGCTAGGAGACCAGGGCTCTGTAGAAAGTAACAGAGACAGATTCTTCCAGAGCACTGGAAGTAGGAATGATCTTTGTCACGTAGTAAGATAAGCTTCAGGATTCTGACCTTGAGAATTACATGACAGTAAATTTGTGTTAAGTCCTAAGCTGGTGGAGGCAATGTGTCCCAGCAGCAGCAATGAGAATGTGATAGTCACCCACAAAGTCTGTTTTGCCACCTACTTCTCTAAGGACTTAAGCTAAACAAATTTCAGATAAGAATAACTACAAATATTGATATAAAGAATTATTCATAGAGATGTTCTTTGTTGTGTCACTTCTGAAAGTCTTTAATTTTTAAATGAAAATCTCCAGAAGTAATAAAGTTCCAGAGAGAAGGTAATCTCTAACTTCAGCCTAAATCACTTAGAAATGTTATATGTAATACCCATTGTTGAAGACAGACATTTCAGAGAAGCATTCATGGATAAAATATTTTAAAAAAATCATTTCAAAATAATGAATAAAACCAGTTAGGAAAATGATAGTCTAAACTATTGTTATGGAATACAGGGTCTGGTTTTATCTATTTGCATCCAATTGAAAAAAATCTTTCCAATTAGACACATTAACTGGTAGAGAGTATGGAGCACTGTCTGCCCAGTTCTTATCATGCATGTCTGCAGCTTGCACAGCCTGGCCTTACTGTGTAAGTCTTACGGTGTAGCTTTGTTAAAAGTTCAGGCTTTCTATCCACTTGATTTACATGGCATTGAAAATACATTCTTCACATATACTTTTGTTAGTAACCAAATCCAAGCTAAGTTGGTCTATTAGTTTCTCAGGGTTCCTTAGAGACTTAAGAATCAAATTTTCTGTTAAACCAACAGGAAAATTGTAGAACATGTTATCCCTCTAGCTTTTGTCTTTATGGAAATGTGGCATATCTTAGCCCGTTATCCACTCTGCTTTGACTGCATGTAGTCCATTGCATTCTGTGAAGTGTACCTTCCACTCTGGTTGTCTGAATTGAATTAACTAATCGTTAATGGCTCTTATTGTTTAAGAAATTTCAATTTAAATTGGTGGGGATTAAGAAGATTAGCCTTTTCTCTAAATGAAAAGAAATGCCAACAAAACTATAATTACCTATTACAGTCAGAGTATTTGTGAAGCTTCTTAGCTTAGTTTTGCAAATGAAGTAAGGTTCATTTTTCCAAATGGCATTTTGGAATCCTTAGCATTAATGTTAGTTGACCACAATTGAAATGAGGTATGGTATAGAGGGAGCCTATAATACAAATGGATTTTAGGAAAATATACCATGAACAGATAGGTTTAGATCTATATCATAGCTAACTTACCATTTTTTTCTGATTTTATATTTTAAAGCAATCTTTTTGAGAATTATTGTTAAATGCAGAGAAAAATAACTCTCATCCTGGATTATTTCACAGCTGAAAGAGGATTGAGTAGTTGGGTGACTCAGCATCTCAGTTAGTCAGAAGTTTAGAAAAGGCTGCCCAAGTCCAGTCTGGCCAGGGGGTGAGGAAACTCCTCTTGGCTGAAGCTGTGCCTAAGCTGAGAGGAGGCAGTGAGTTGAGTGGCTGAAGGAAGGGAAAAGGATCAGAGAATCTGCCAGTGCTGTACTTGGGAAGCAGTTTGGATTGCCAGTGCTGATAGCAAAGGTGCTTTTGAGGCAGTTACAAAAGGTGGAAATTAAGTAACAGGCAAAAAATTGAGTTCAGTCAGGACAATTTGCAGCTACTTTCTTTCCCTTCAGTCACAAACTTACCTGTCAATGCCTTACTGTTATCTATTTCCTTTATTTTTTGATGTCCAGATGTTTCATTCTTCTTTTCCTCCTCCTTCTCTTTCTCTTTTTCCTCCACCCTTTCCTCCTTCTTCTTTGTAAACGGAAGGCCAAACAGTTTGTTTGAGATTTAGTTTGTGCTCTTTGGCTTTTTGTTCAAAGTATGGCTCTTACATTTTTTTTCTCTGAGTCTTAGAGAGTGACTTCTGAACTGTTTCATTTTACAGTGTGCTTTACTGGCTCCGTCCCCTTTTGTACTTTCCCAGACCTGACAACTCAACATGGACATTTGCTGTCAAGGGAAGACAAAGAAAGAAATCTGGAGGGGGGCTTTTGCTGTGATTACTGTTTCAGGGTTTCTGTCCTGCCCAGTTCCCGCAATTGTTAAGTCCCAAAGAAATCACACAGAGTTAAGAGTTAATCACAATTGTTAAGTCCCAAAGAAATCTACATTAGTTATAAACTGATTGGTCCATTAGCTCAGGCTTCTTATTAACTCATAGCTTATATTGACCCATTATTCTTGTCTATGTTAGCCACATGGCTTGGTACCTTTTTCAGTGAGGGAGTCACATCTTGCTTCTTCTGTGGCAGGGTCACAGCTGCATCCTCTTCCCAGAATTCTCCTGTTCTCATTGACCCATCTCTACTTCCTGTCTGATTGTCCTGCCTATACTTCCTGCCTGGTTACTGGCCAATCAGCGTTTATTTAAAATATAATTTACAGAATACAGACCATGGTCCCACACCAGATTACATTTGCAAAGGATCATGATAGGAATTTTAATTTTGGAATGCTAACCCATATAGCCAAATTTGATAGAGTCAGGTGTATTGGTGTGTTGGAGCCAGAATAGATGAACATAGGGCCGTGAGGATAACAGGAAGATAGAGAGGGAAAAAAATGAGGAAAAAAACAAGGACATCAGTAATGTATAGATGAAAGTAATCCAGTTCTTTGCAATTTGTTTGCTGCTAATCTGAGTGTCTGAGTGGATACTAAAGATTGCAGCTGATCTATGAAACAGAAAATCAGGTTTTGGAGGAAAGATGGGGTTAAACTACTAAAATAATCTAGAATTGGTTGAATATATTGCCATGTAACCCATAAAGTCATGCCCAGATTTGTAATATGAATTTTGTTGCTGAAGTGGTAGTGGCAGAGAACCTCATGAATAATACCAAGAGAGCTGCTAACTGAGATACATCAAAGTGTGGACGCCAGGCGCCATTCTATCTGCCTTACATGAGCACACAAGTAGTAGCTACTGAAGAAGAGTGTGGTCTTTTTATCACGCCTGTCTGACATGTGAGGAAACAGACACTGACCAACTTGATGAGTTTATAGATGCATTTTGAGGAGCCCATCCTTCAGTGACCCCCCCCTTTTTTTGCCTGCTACACTATTAGCAAAGGAAACAGAATAAAAGAGAAAATTATATTATGTGCTGTATTCAGGGAAACCAGTATGTGTCAGTGGAGAAAGAAGAGACCATACAAATGTCTCTTAGGAAATAGCAAAAGAAAGAAGGTCACATTGGTCTTTAGAGGTAAATGGAAGATGGCATTGCAAAAAAGAGGGAATGTTCAAACAGCAAGTTCTTTGACAAAGTAAAATTGACACTATGATTCTTGGTCAGCTTACAGCTTCTTTGCTGATGATAAAATAACTGATTATGTATGTATACAGAAAATAGTAAATGTCCAAATAAATTCTCTTTTAGAACTAGTTGAATTATCCTGGGGTTGTTCAGACTTACTACATCGCTTAGCCCTCTAGACACCAGGTAATATTCCACTTCTTTGTTCTTTGTGGCTTTCTTAAGACACTGAACTATCAACACGAATCTCTCTGTTCTGTGCTTAATACTTGCCTGTATTATTTGCTATCAAGGCTAATCAGTGAACAGTAGTATGCTGGAGTCTGCTACTTTTATTGTTAATCTAATCATATTCATCATAATAAACCTATGTAGGGTAATATATTAATCAGAGAATAATACTATAGCCTCATTTGTTCTCAGAAAATAAATAGAAAAAAAGTCATAATAAATAGCATGATACCAGTGAGATGGCCAAGTGGGTAAATATCCTTGTCACCAAACCTAAGGGTCTCAGTTTGTTGTCTGGCACCCACTTGGAGGAAGAAAACAGACTCCTGGAAATTGTTCTCTGACTTATACATGCTAACTGTGGTGCATATGCATCCACACACATACCCATATTCACAAAAATGCATGGATATAAATACTAACCAAATAGATACATTTCTGAGATAAAATCCTTTTCAAAGTTTAAAACTCAGGTATATATCATATGAAACCAATGGAGCACCCACATATAAAGATAGCAAAACTCTGTGTATTCATGTGTGAGATATATGTGTCTATATGTTTGTGTGCTCAAGTGTGTAGAAGCTAGAGGCTAGTGTCTACCTCTGTAGTACTCCACACTATTTTGGAGTTATAATCTTTACTGGGCCTGAAGTTCTCTGTCTCTATCTCTTTAGTTCTGGTATTATAAGCCCATACCACTGCACTTGGGCCTTTTACCTGGATATAGGAGATTATCTTGTTATGTAGCAAAGAGTTGATTAACTGAGCCATCTTTCCAGTCTGCAACTATTTTATAAAGCTGGGTACTGACTTTAAAAAAATCTGTGAAATTACAGTTAATAAGGTTTAGAAATTATCTCATATTTTTAGTAAGTAAAAACTTGTTACTATAGTTTCTATAAGCATATACAATTTTACTATATGAGACATGCTGAAATATCTTTACTTCCTGCCTTGGCTTTTAAATTTAAAATTAAACGTCTTTAATATATATTATTTCACAAAATCAACCAACATTCAAGGCATTTTAATTACTCTAGTAAATGAGGAAACTGTGAATTGACGTCCGTCCACCTGCCTTGATTTAAAAGCTTTATGATAAATTTTATTGATCAAATTTCTTTTGCAGCATTTTTCAGTTACATGTCATTATGTAGATGCACAAATCATTTTGACATTGTAGCACAGTGAATACCATCAACATGGGAGAAAGGGTATATAACATTCTGTGTATAATGCAAGAGTTGATTATAACTAGGAAACTAGAATGGTGATGGGGAAATTGCTCAGGAGGTGAAGTGCCCTCCAAGCCTGTGGTCCTCAGTTTAGATCTTTAGCATCCAAGTAACAATCCAGGCTTGGTAGCATGTTCTTGTAATCCCAGCAAAGACAGGTATATTCTGGCACTCTCTGGCCAGTCAACCTAGTTTAATCAATGAGCCCCAAGTCAAAGTAAGAGGCCCTATTTCAAAAAACAAAGTGGACAACAACCAAAGGATGCTACATCAGAACTTTGTATGTCTAGGGAAAGCTGAAGCTTACAAGATTCCTGAAACCTCCTTTCTGGGTTTATAGATGCTATCAACCACTGCTATAGATAGACATCTGACTTGTTGAGGTGCCTATGAAATAGTCAGAGAGCTCTGGGCTTGCAGATTTCATGAGTTGCTGCCCCTGTTGGGATAAGCTTGGAATGGTGCATTTTCCTTACTCTTCTCAGTAACTCTATAACCACATTTCTGTTACTGGTTTACCAAGTTGCACTTTGGTGTAGCCATTACTTTGGTGTGTTGTGGGATTCATTGCTGTGAGTAGACATGTATTTTGTGTTTCCTCAGGAAAAAAGACTCACAAATAATAGACACTTAGGTTGTTTTTCATCCCCCACACCCCATATGCCCACACCTGCACAAATACATACACACACATACACACACACAATCACAGAACCCTCCCTCAAACATACACACACACACAAAAAGATAAAACACATACTCTTAAAATAGAAAATAAAAATATGTAATAGAACCTAAAAAAAAGTGTTAAGACTAACTCCAAAAACCTTGAAGTAGCATGTGCTACTATCTTTCGATCCATTCCTTTTTTATCTTTTACCCCAAGTTTGAATTTACTTTTGTTCTCTTGCAGCACCGAGTATCGAACCCCCAAGCTGTGCTTATGGTAGTTAGTGCACTACACTAAGCTGCGTCCCCAGTCCTAGAGCTTACTTTCAATAAGCATTTATCTACTCAGTCCAAGGAGCATAGATGTTAGCAATTATTTTAATATGTCCATTTACTCTCTCTCTCTCTCTCTCTCTCTCTCTCTCTTGACTTTATTCTCCCAGATTTGCACATGTTTGAGACACCCATTGACATTCTCCTTGTAAGAAAGTGTGAAGAACGAGAGGAAGAGTTGGCCACTGTGTCGGGTGACAGAAGTCATGCAGATGGTTCCTATGGAAGATCCTGAGAGAGGAAAGTGGAGGAAACAGCAAATTGAATGTCTTAGAACATCTTTGTTAAAAATAAGGTAAAGGTAAACATTTGAGTCATCTGAAACACAATTAAACAAACAACCATAGTGAAAATGACAACCTCAGTTGATCTTTGGTGGCTAGGTTGATTGGGAGGAGCACAGACTGTGAATTGTGGTTTGAGAGTATGTTGAGTCTGTGACATAGAGCACTGGCTGCACTCACGGTTTATCCTTTGTGAGAAATATAATAAGGAAGCATTAAGCTTTTTTGATCCCTCAATGTGGGGAACTGTCTTAAAGTTAAATGCATACATTATGCTTCTGATTCCTGGTGTCAAATTAACTGGTGGGAATAATTGTTAAGTTGACTATCAGAGCATACCTACTTCAGTAAAATGATAGCTTAATGATAATAAATCAGTGTATGAAAAGTAGGGGTGTAATTTACAGAGAAAAATAATTAAAAACTAATAAAACTAAAATTTCAGATAAACCTTAAATGTTATTTTGTATAAATTTATTCAATATATTGTTTCTTATATTTTATCTGACAAATATAGTTCTAAAGTTTCTAGTACCATTGTATGTGCACATATATGTTTGACTAAATTTGGAATCCAGTTTGTTTGCTTTCTTCATTAAAACAACTCAGTAGATTGATTGCAGTTACAACTTGGAGTGTTATTGTTGCCAACAAAAATTCCATTGAAATTGTATTAAACCTTTTTTCTCCGTAATATCAAGTATAGTAACATTTTGAGGTCTGTGCCAAAGAAACAATAAACTCTCCAGTGTTGAGGACAATGTAAATTGACATCTCATTGCAGTTTTCCTGGAATCAGATGGTTCACATCTGATGTGAAATGTGAAAGCCGTATCTCAGTAGCAAGACTGCTATCTTCAATTATCCTTCTTCAGCTGACAAAGGCAGAGATTTCCAGCTGCTGTTGCTGTTCCTTTATTTCTGCCTTCATTCATTTCTCCCTTCTCAAAACTAAGCACCCACTGTCATTATTTTTACCATTTATCTTGAAAGCTGAAATGAATATAAACATGGTTTTCCACACCTAAGGTGTATGTAGGATTTTCTTTGTAGGATGTGGAAATATATAATTTATCCAGGCTTAATTGATAGTTGAAATTTTGGCTTTAGGAACCATAGCTTTTATATTATTGTTTACATTTCTAAAATTTAATTATAGAAGAAAGCTTGCATATAGGGAGATAATAATAATGGGTGAAAAATCTTAAAGACAGAAATGACACCACAGGAGATCAGATTTTTATTAATGAGCTTTTCATAGTTTGTCATATCCCAGAAGGAGCTATCTTTCTTAACATGTTTATACATAGAGACAAAATGTATGAGATGAGCCCTTTCTTTTTATGTTTCTCTCTTGAAAATTATTAGGCAGTTTGTTGTGTAATTTTCTTAAGTTTTGTCTGCTTATTTTTAGAGGTTATTTATTCATAAAACCTTAACCTCATTTTTATTACAAGGTAGCAATTTGACATCTCTTTCTACTAGAATGCATAAGGTTGTCTGTTATTAACCCCAATATTATGGCTATGTCTTGCCTTTAAAAATATTAATAGACATTTATTTAGTTCTTGAATTTCTGTGTTATACTGCTTTAATTTTGCATGAAGTCAAGAGTGTAGTAGCATAATTTTGGGTTGGTTTACTCAACGTGGATTATACAAGTCTACCACTGAATCAACCCGTATTATAGAATCTCATTGAGTTGACATTTTGTGCTTAGATGTATGATTTAATGGTGACACATAGGCTTACATTTGAAATTAATGCCTGGATCTAATGAACTTTATTTTTTTAAACAAAACTTTTGCTTTTAAAATAATTATCAGGTTAAAAATGAGAAGAGGGTGGCTTACTGATATATGTATAGAGAAAGAAATGATTTCTGAAAATAAAATTCTGGCAAGAACCTTTCTTTTGTGTCTTAGAATAAGAATAGAGTTTTTGTTTATTTGCCTAAAGACAATAGACTTGACACTCAGCATTAAGCATCAAAGTATTTTGTGACTGCAATTGGAAACAAGAATGGATATAGGTATAGGAAGTTTTAGAATAAGAAAATCAGATAGTTGTCTCTCTAGCATGCAAGGCAATCAATAAACATAGAGCAGAATGGACCAAGAGCATGCAGGTAGATATACAAGTCATTTTAGTGTATATGGAACTTTATATAACAAGCACAAATTACTAGTTCAAATGTATAATTAGATAAGGAAACCAAGTGATGTCATCAGATTCTAGACTGTTAGTCTCCCTTTTAAATTTTACTTAACATATACATGCATTACTTTCTCCCTCCCTCTCCTGTTCCTGACTTCTCCCATGTCTCTCATAGTTTCTGGCATCTTCCATAATTCATGGCCTCCTTTTCTTTAATCATTACATTTAAACACAGCAACCTTCCACAAAGGAATAAATGTATAAATACTCTGTTCAGAATCTCATTGGTGTTGTTTGTATGTATACGCTTATAGGACTCATTGCTTGGTACAGGATAGCCATTTAGAAACTTTTCTGTAGGGAAGACTAATTCTTCCTTTCTCAGATATTTTATATTGTCTTTTGTTTGTCATGTGAAATTTCCCCCATCCATGATTGTATGTCACTTGGTGTTGTCATTGTTCAGGTCTTGTTAAAACAGTTATATTGTTAAAATTTCCTGGTTGTATCTCCCCTGTCATATCTAGAAGATCCTATCTCAGAGGGGAATTCCCAATCCTTTAGTTTCTAGAATATTTACTCACACTTTTCTGAGCTGTTCCCTGAACCTTAGATTTAGGGGTTGTACTGTAGATGTAACAATTGTGACTGGGCATCCCACAGTAAGTTTTTCTCTGCATTTTGACAAGTTGTGGTGTTCTTTAATGATCTTCATCTGCTGCAACAAGAAGCTTCATTGATGAGGGTAGAGAAATACACTTCACTGTGGGTAGAAAGCCAGGTCTCTGAAATTTAGGTAGGTATTACACTGGTTTGGGAAAATGGCAGTATACATTTTCCTCTGAGATGGATTACCTCACAAACCATGCATGGTTGGCTATGTTTATACTATCAACCATGATTTCTTTCTTGTTGAGTGGACCTTATGTGCAATTAGACAGCTATTGGCTACTGTTGAGATACAGGTGCCACCACTGAACTGAAGGCTGCTTTGCTGTGATGGTCATTGTTTTAGTCCATAGGCATCAATATTCCTTCCCTCCTCCCCTTGACTATTTGCACAGTGCCTACAGTACTGCAAAAGCTGACCCATCAGGTCAGATCAGCTCCAAGTCCACTGTCCAAAATTCATGGTTGCTTCAGAAATTGTGTCTTATCTTTTATTTCTAGGGGCAAACAAGAACAGCAGTAATAACCTATATGGTTTTAATGGTCCACTGACCAATAATTCCATAGGAAACTTCTCATGCTTTGTACTGGAGTTTTTGTTAGTCTATTGTTCTTGGGGGAAGCATTTGGAGAGATTGACTTAACTGAATAAATAATTTCCTCAGATAATGGCGTCTTACAAGAGAAGGGTACCTGGAGTTAGTATGTGAGTGATGTATTCTAATGTATGAAGAATGACATCAAGAAAAGCTTGACTCCCCACAGAAAAGAGCTTTTAAAGCATTATATATAATAGTGCAGAATCTTTTCTGCACTATATTTTCAACTAACCAAAAGGAGACTCAGGATAAGCATACCTGTATCCAGAGATCTGTGATGTTATATGAATAATCAAAAAAGTATAACTATACTAGACCAGTAGATTGCACCAGTTGCCTTTCTTGTGGAGATGGTACCCCCTGCCTTCTAGGCAGCAGTGTGATTGATAAGATGGAGACAGGCACAGATTGGCTGAGAGCAATCAGAAGACCCATGGTTCTCTCTGTGGGTTCTTTTAAGAAACTACAAGTAAAAGTGGTGAACAGCTTTCAGTTTTGGTGGGATAGTTATAAATAAAAGGGGTTCCAGATTTTTTTTATTGAAGCAAACATGTGAACATTCCATAGAAAATGTTAAAGGGTAGAATTGTTAAAGATAATTTGTTTCTTTGTTTTTCAGTCATGGATCTCATTTAAAATAATAGTCTGAATTAAAATATTTCCCCCATTTTGAAATCCTGTCCAAAATAACCAACATGATATTACAGGAGGAACTCTGTTATAGTTGACCCTAACACTGAGTGCCATCCCTACAAGGGAACATTTGAGGAATTCTTCATTATGCAGAGCAGGAGGGCCTCTGATGAGGGACAGATCAAACATGTCTCATTTTCCATATGTAAAAGAAGCTTCTCTTTAGGCAGGCCCCAAGAAGAAACGTGGCTGGGTAGGGAACCAGGCAAATGAGTGCAGGTGGGCAGAGGTCAAAGGACGTATGACAGGCTAATTACCCTTCCCACTAAGAAGTGCACTGGTGTAATAACTGCTAAGTCTACAGACGGAGCCATCCTTGCTGAGTAAAGAGCCAAGCTAGGGCAGCCTAAATTAGCTGAGCTGAAGTGAGGCCTGCAACTGCTTCAGCTGCAGCTCCCTTCCTCTGCCACTACTGCAGCTTCAAATAGGCAAGCTTAATGCCCATTGTCTTCATTTTCTGAAATGCTTTCCTCTTGGCCTGGAGTCTTTATCTGAGACCACATCCACAGAAGAAATACTTTTGTGTGTAAGAGAGTGAGGAATTAATAATAATAATAAATAAAATCACCACTCATAAACCCTCATCATAGAGGAAACAGTAAGAAAAAGCAGTCAGTATACAGAAATATTGATCACGTCACGATATTGGAAGGCTTTATGAAATGATTTACTTCTGTATTAAGGGGATTTAGAAGATGAAGCAGTGACAGCTTCAGTATGAGTGGTGCTGGTCTTTTTGTTTTTTTGTTTTATCTCGTGGATACCATAAAACAATTCAATTTAAAATCTGAAAAATCTGCATAAATCTACAACAGAACTGGAGAAGACCCAAACAAATTATTCTGCCCGCCCATCCCCCTTTCTTCCAACAGCCAATCTTTGCTACCGGTTTCAGAGACTAAGCACGCATTCAGAACACAGGTCTCCAAACCAAATTGTTATGTAACAAGGAATGGCATGCTTCCTAAACCTTCAGTGTGACGGACCAATGCACATGTAAGAATAGTCTTCTGCTGACTGCAGCGGTTCATCATAGGGATGAAGAGCAAGCCTTACCTACTGTCCCTTGGCTATGTTTGCAAGTATCAAGGGTTTCAAAGAAGTGGGTCTGGCTAGACCATTCATTTTATTTTAATGAGGAGAAAATCTTTGGAAAATTATGAAGACTCTCCAGAATCTTCACATAGTGATTTGCAGCAATATTTTAGAGGACATTCGAATGTCAGCAATTAGAAATATTTTAGTTTCTCTTCAAACCCTCACTGGCTTAATTTTTTTTTTAATTCTGAGACTATACTCTGGAGTATAATCTAGAGATCTTTGGAAGTCTAAATATTTCATGTATCTGGATTTACTACTGTAATAGTGGCACAGATCTTGTGGGAGTAACCAATCAAAATCTGATTGTGTTTATAGCCTCTTCCATGAGATGGTACCCGTACCCTACACTGTTCAGTTGGCCAAGAACTGGAGACCGGATAAACCTAGGGGAAAACCAAATATCCTGCTAAAGGAATCTAGCAACGAAATACCCCTAAAGACATTTTGATATAATCATAGAGCAGTTTTTGCTCAGTCATCATCAGAGAAGTTTCCTCCTGCAGTAGATGGGATAAATGTAGAGACCCACAATTCCACAATGTATCCAGAGTGAGAGACATTGGAACACTCAGTACTAAATGGGGTATTTTCATTAAATCCCTTGCTTCAGAGCTCAGGGAACCCTGTGGAAGAGGAGGTCCAAGGATTGTAACAGCCAGAGGCGCTGGAGGACACTAAGGAATCAAGGCCTTAACCCAACAGGACTGACACACACGTGAACTCATAGAGACTGTGGCAGTGTGCACAGGGGCCAGACAGGATCCCAGAGCTTATAGAAGTGGGCATAAGTTCCCATTTCTAGTTCAGAAACTATACTACAAATAAATTGTGTCTCTCTAATGGAGTCTCACTGGGAATGCAAACCACTGGTAAAGCCAGGCCCTATGGCCAGCAGTAGATGGCCAACACAAAATGAACTCATTGGTATCTTTGAAACATTTTTTTCCTCTTTTTCCTGTTGTTTTCTTGTTTTGTAGTATTCCATATTTTTTTGTTTTATTCATTTATTAAGTTTGCAATTATTTTTCTTTTCTTATTTTAAAAACAGTCTTTTCTCATCTTACATACCAATCCTAGTTCCCACTCACTCTTCTCCTTCTCCCCACTTCTATTCCCCACCCCATCCCCCACCCACTCCTCAGAGAGGGTAAGTCTTCCCATGGGGGTTAAATAAAGTCTGGCACATCACTTTGAGGCAGGACCACAACCCTCCCCCCTATATTTAGGCTTAGCAAGGATTCCTCCAAGGAAAAAGGACTTCCTTTAGGTGCCTGTTTATTTTGTGAGAAAAGACAGAATTGGTATGGATTCTAGTAGAGGGGAGGTGAGAGGAACCTAGGAGTAGTTAGAAGAGGGAAATAATCAGAATATATCCTATGTGAAAAAAATCTATTTTCAGTAAAATAAAGGAAAAAGAATAATAAAAAAGAGAGCGGGAAAGGGAGATAATGATATAACAATTAAACAGGAATTTAAGCAATACAGCAAGTGCACTAATAAGCTCATGTAAATATTGTTCTTCAGTGTTTATTCAAACCCATTTTTTTAAAATATTAGTTTAGTAGTGCTTTCATGGCTAATTTCAACAGTGTGCATGCCTCAAAACAAGTCACATTTCTTCAAATATATTTCTGGAACCAAAAGCTGGAATAAAGGTGTTGGGAAGGTGGAGTCTCTGATAGCTCAGAGGGAGAAAGGAACATCTTGAGGAGGTGGAAATTCCACTTTCCTAGATTCTAGAGGCTTCTATAAATAAATGAATGGGTAGAGGCGCTGTTTAACCCACTAAATCTTTCAGTGCATGGTTGTAGAATGTGTGCTGGGGAGGGTGTGCTGATGTGGAGTTCTGTTTTCATGATTTATTTGTTTCTGTTTTGGGAAGAAGGATCATTAAGTCTTAGAAGCACAAAGATTTCAGTACAGTTGCCATAAAACTGTAAAGGAATGTTGCAAATAACGGGTGAGGGTAGACTACCAATACATGGTATAGTTGAGGTTTGTGATCTTAAGTATAGTGTGTCACCAATCTGCTGCTAATAAATTTAGCATCAGGTTTCATATGATGGGTTGCAGGACTGTCTTTGATGGTAACATCATTGTATTTTAGGCTTTTCTGTTTGACCTTCCATAATACAGCCAGCCAAAATCCATGCCTTTCCACAAAATTTTGTAGCAGCATCATGCCTGGATAGACTTACTAATCATTTTTTCTTTCTACTTTTATTTTGCCTCTTATCTCATGTCATTGATAATATGTCAAAAAACGATTCCTCCAGTGTAGTTATCTCAGAAAGGCTATTTTAAAATTGTTGCTCCATTTCTTTACTGGTACAAAATGACTCTTATATATTTAATATAATGTATTCCTGCATATATTTAAAGTTTTTATTTGCATTTTTATTTGTGTGTGTATTCCCGTGTGTGGGTTCAGGTGTACATCTACTGTTGCATAGCTGTGCAGGTCTGAGGACAACCCTGGGTATTGGTTCTTACTTTCCATCTTATTTTCAGACAGGGTTTCTAATTCACTGCTGTGTAAGTTCAGATAGATTTGTGTCTCCTCCTCACAGTAGAAATCTAACCTCAAGGATATTTATTTATCACCAAGGCACTACCTAGAGAGAAACAAAGACAGAGCCAGCTGTGCAAAGAATTTGATATGAACAACTCTATCCTGAGGTGGCATTCTTTCCGCTGCATAATGTGGTTTACTAAGGTAGATGGAAAAATGTAAAATGTATTTATTATGTTTCAATAGCAGAAAGCACATAACCTTATTTAGAACCAATACTTTTTTCTCTAGTGAATCATATACTTAATAAGGTGAAAAATTTGCTTTTGAAAATGAAGAATGATTTGCATTAAAATAAAATGAAGCTTGTAAAGTTCAATTGCCTATAATCTCACTAAGCCATTCTAAAATGTACTTTTCTTGAGTTTCAACATTTCACAGCATGGCTGCATTAGGCAGCACACTTCTGATGAGAAAAAGAGGAGCTTAGAAACACGCAGAAAGAGGTTTTATTTAAATGCGGTGAAAATACAAAGAAAATTAATGAGTAGAAAAGAATATTCACTGAAAATGGGTTTTTCGTTAATTATACATTCTCCATATCACATGTCGAACACAGCACAGTTGTTCACCATGTTTTCCATTTTCTTCTGTTTCAGTCTATCTGTAGTGAGTACATAGAAAATACGATAGGATTTATGGTAGCTGTGAAGCTGCTTCTTAGATAGCATCTGTGTAATATTTCTCATTGAGAAATTTCATAATATATCTCTTGAGAAGATGGTGAAATAAAGGTTGTAAGATGATATTATCATTTAAACGATGTAAATTATTCATTGCCGCATATTAGATGAATGTTTGCTGTCTCATTCTGTCTTCTGAGAAGTTTAAGCATTTGATAATTTTTAAGGTAATAAAATACTAATTTTTGAGAACTGTGATTTTTATTTTAATGCATGTATAAAGAGCTTCTGCTATGTTGAAGACACCTTTGTTCATGATTCAAGGATTTATATGACGTGTTCTTTAATTTCCAAATCAAATGTAGAATTAAATTTGCTATGAAGAATATGTCTAAGATGTAGAGAATAATTCTTACAAACCGTATCACAAATAAGTAAATCAATGCATGTCTAACAGTGACTGGCACTGGCATGCGCGTGCACGTGCGCACACACACACACACAAACACACACACAAGGTTTCCATCCTCAGAAGACAGCATCAGTGACAGATAAGAAATTATATTGAGGTGGCATCATGAATTCCTCTGCTTATGCAATGTATCAATGCACTTGACATGGCCCTTAGATTTGTTTATTATTTTCTGTCATCAGAGGGAAGTGTACTTACTTTAAGTCTAGAAACACTAATATTAAGAAACACTATTTTTGCCTTCTTAGTCCAGTGCTTTTTAAGCATACAATTTTTTGCTATCTTAGCTCTTTCCTCAGGTATATGTTTAAATGTCATATTTAATTATTGTGGCATTATTTCTTGGAGAAAAGACTGCCTAAAATCAGAGTAAGCAATTATGAGAAAATGTATTCTGGCAGTGATCTTGGAAAACTAAGTGGATAATCATGACAGCAACTTATAAAATGAAGCTAGTACCTCTTACTGCTATGGTGTGTCAATTGAATTATAAACGAGGAAGTTACAAATGGAAAATTCATGACATTTTCAAAGCATAATAAGTTAAAACATTTATAGCCAAGAACACAGTATATTGTAAAGCAGTGCCACCTAATTTATTTCCACAAAGCAGTTTGGTGGTTTGAAAAAAAACTACCCGTATAGGGAGTGGCACTATTAGGAGGTGTGGCTTTGTTGGTGGAAGTGTGTCACTGTGGAGGGTGGGCTTTGAGATCTTCTATGCTCAAGTTATGCTCAGTGTGCTGCCTGTGGATCAAGATGTAGAACTCTCAGCTTCTTCTATAGCAACATGTCTGCATGCATGCCACCATTGCCACCCAACATGACAATAAAGGACTAAATGTCTGGACTGTAAGCTAGCTTGATCTCTAAGGTGTCTCTACCTCCAAATTGTGCTACGAGTCAATTGTGAATTGAACTTAATGCACTCATAGCGTAGACTTATATAACACTCACTGACATGATGTTATACTCCACAATCTCTCTGGCATTAGCTTTTAAATAATTTGCCTAAATGAAAAACCTTTTAGTCAAGTTATGTATGTTATAAGAATTGGTTAAAAACTAGTTCCTTAGCATTCTACAGACAGATTAATATTCTGATACTTTGGAATTTTGTTCTACCACAGGTGAAATTTCTTGCTCAGTTCATACTCTCATTTAAGATTAACACTGCGAGGCATTTATAATGATAGTCAAATATTACAGTAACAATTAATTTAAACCTATCTTCTGTATTTGCTAGTTGAGTCTTTAATAAGAAACATTGCTTGCTTTGTAGGTCACTCTAAGAATAAACTTGTGGTGTAATTATCTTGTGAACCAAAGGCCTCTTTATAATTACTCAAAGATTTTAGTTATCAATGATCTGTGATTAAGATATTCCCTGAATGTTTCATAGTCTTTATGCAATGGGTAGAGGAGAAAAAAAATCACCAAAAGATTCTATTACCTCTTGCTATGAAATTTGGAGAGATTTAATAGTTTTCTTAAGTGGATAATAATAAAATGAATATTACACAGGCTAAGCTCATGCCTGCATAATGTGAATTCTACTGCTTATTCAATGTCATTATTTGAGGGGAAAAAAGTCTAGAAGACAAATTGGAACAATTAGATGACTAAAGTATTTGGATGAAAAATGTTTCTATTAAGTTTCCTTGTAACCCTACTTTTTAGACTTCTCATTCTTTTACTTCTAGTAAAAAAGGAATTTGTTCTGTCATGCTTCTCCTGAGCCTCATGATATCAGTGAATGTATGTCTGTGTTGGAATCACATGGGTCTGAGAAGGGCCAATCTTGCACTTACAACTACTGAAGGGCATTGATGCTTTCGTGTCAAGAATAGGATTTTCTCAAATAAGTAGTAGCAATTCCATTATGTGCAGTAAGATGACTCAAGGACACTCTAGTTTTCAGACTATTTATTAAATAAAGGCCTTGGGAATAAATATGTGTGAGAAGGAGGGAAGAGGGGCAGATCCATCATAGGGAGAGGCCCATCAAATATGGTTCCACCAACAGTATTCTGAGCTGGCCTGTGAGTAGCTCTCAAACTCAGTCAACTTTTGAAAATAACTATCCTTGAGCGGACCTTTAAACTTCATATGTAGAGTGATTAATGAATAAGGGTGGATATGAAAGGGTGTGGCTTTTGTTACGATGTTTTTCTGTTTCTGAGGATATTCCTGCTGCTCTAAGCAGAGGACTTCCTGCAAACAGTGCTATCAGCAGTAATGGCCACCACTCTTGCCTTCTAGGAGGTTCTGGGCAATGTACCACTGAATCCATTATGAGTAAATTTATAAAGTATACAGCAAAGGCTGTGACACCTAGTTCTTCATGAGGTTCATGGAAGCATTCACACAGTAATTGTATCATGTGTGAATATACCAGGAACTATGCTTACTTTCCAGGACACCAAGAAAGAAAATGAAATCTGCGTATGTAATTCTTATTGTTCAGTGGACTATCACTGGTCTAATGCATTGGTTTTGTAATCTTCTAACACTGAACCATACATTTACGTGCCTAGCTCTCCACTTCTGGTAGAATTTCCAATTGGCACGTCCCCCCTATCCTTTAGCTTTCAGTGGAATCCATTCGGCCTTCCCTTCTACTAATTTAACCCCCTACTCAGAAGTCATCTCCTTATGGAAGGGTTTTCTCTTCATCCTCCTAAAATTGCAATTCAGTTTCCTCGTTACTCTGTTACATTGATAATACTAAATTCTAGTTTATAAGGAGTTCTTTTTGTTTATTGTTGTATCATTAAAGATTTTTTACCCACCAATCTTGAATTATTGCTCTATTTATAACATGTATTTATTTGACATCCTAAGTGCTCAACAAGTATTTGTTGAAATAATGCAAAATAAAGTAAATGGAATTATTCAGTTGTGTGTGGTGTTAGCTTTGTCAAGTAGTTTTACTTAATTCTACTGAAATCCACAGTGCCAACATATTTAACTTGAAAAACACCATAGTGAGACTATTCACTCCCTGATAATTAGTAAATGATCCACAATAGGGCTTTTTTCTGCATAAAGGCTCATTGTCTACTGTGTTTCAGCATACAACTTACTATAAAATAAGCATAAGTGCAAGTTAGGATGTCGCTAAGGCAAGTATGACCATCACCTGATGGCCAATAGGGGTGAGAAAGGCCACAGATTTTTTTAAGAGTTAACCAAAGAGAATGTTAAAGGGTAAGTAGAAGTGAGCTAGATGATAGGGAAAGGTAACAAAGAACCCTGCAGCTAAAATGAAATTGTTATAATATGTCTGTCTCATAGTTATCATGTTTTTTTAATAAAATAAGAGAGAGTTAGCAGCATGGGTGATGCTTTAGACAAGGAATAATAAAATGGAAAAGGAACACTTGTAGTGAAAGTCATAAGGAAGAAATATATGTAGCATGAAAAATAAAAACTTAGAGACAGAAAATGGGTTCAAACCAAAAATAAGAAAACCAAAGCAGTCAAGCCACTAGAGAAGTCTTACCTCTACCAAGTCTGGGTAATCAAAAACTAAACATCCTAAGCCTCTCTCTCCTCCCATTTTATATTCCTTATAGTTCTGGGATTAAATGTATGTGGCTATCTAGGACTGGGATTAAAGGTTTGTATACCATGCTTGACCTCTAGTGGCTTTAGCTTTCTCTCTGATCTTTAGGCAAGTTTTATTAATCTAAATACAAAAGTATGCCATTACATTTCCCCTTTTTCTCTAAAATAAAAAATAAGACTATAAAAATATAAGAAAAACTATATACAATAAGTACAATGACTGTATACAATATATACAGGCAACAAATATATCAACAATGTCTAGTTCTTTTGCATTTGGCAAATTCAAAGAAAATATTTCGTATCTTGGAGAGTTCAAAGTCTTGCACATATTTTACTTTCTATTATAGTTGCTTTCTCCATTTGGTAAACAAGGAAAACTCTTGTCTGAGTTTTCTGTCCTGCCCAGTTCCCACAATCATTAAGTCCTAAAGAAATCACACAGAGGTCTACATTAACTATAAACTGATTGGCACTTTAGCTCAGGCTTCTTAACTCTTATAACTTATATTAGCCTTTTATTCTAGTATATGTTAGCCACATGGCTCAGTACCTTTTTCAGTGACAGCGGGGCAGTCACATCTTGCTTTTTCTGTGTCTGTGCGTATTCTTCCCAGAATTCTCCTGTTCTCATTGACCCACCTCTACTTCCTGTCTGGTTGTCGCTTATACTTCCCTCCTCGCTACTGGCCAATCAGCATTTATTTAAAATGTAATTGATAGAATATAGATTATGGTCCCACACCAGAAAACTATAGCTATAACAATCTAGTCTTCAACTCCCTCAGAGACCCGAGTAGGCAGGAAGTACAAGCAAGCAACTTCCAAGAGATGTGAGTAATGACATAAATAGCCAGCTGCCTGGACAATCACCCAGAGTTCTTATGCAATGTTGGGGCACCCATCTTTGGCCTACAGGCCTAGCATATCCAACAGACTTTTCTGTAAAGCAGGGTATTATGAAGGGCTCTCCATCTTTGTCTTGACAATGTTTGACAGTTTTTTTTTTTTTGTGTGTGTGTGTGTCCTACTTATCCAGTTAGGACACCATTCTTTCAGTGGTTGATACAAAAGCATTTTCCTGCCCAGTGGCTTATTTTTGCCACAAAGAAAATAAATTCCATGTGGAGTTTCTTCCATGTACATTATCTTCTTTGAAGTAGATTGGTACTATCAGGAGCAGACATGTCTCATTGTTATAAAAAGGAAGAACCTCAGTTAGTAAAACATCCTAAATGCCATATTCTGTAGCTCTCTGAAATGTTTGAAGATGACTTATCTAAAATATATTACTGTTTGACCTTGAAAACATACCTAGCACAACTACCAGTTCAATTATACCAGGTGATTAACTACTAACCTGAATTTCCTTATTATCCTAAAAAGTTGGTAATAATAATTTTCAAGAACTATAAATTTGCATTACATTGTTAAATGAGTTATATAGGTGCAATAACTTGAACATGAGTAGAAATGTATGTACAATATGTTCTAACAAAATTAATCCCAATATACAAAATTTGTATACAATATAAGAAAGTCAAATTCAATGTAAAACATTTAAAACTAGTCATTGCTATTTAAAAGTAGATTCAATAATCTACATTTTTATCTTATATCTATATCCTCCCCTTTTCCTTTAAGAGTAGAGACAATAATCTACCCTTTTATCCTATCATATCTATATTCCCCTTTTTTCTTTTCAAAAAAATCTAATTTCCTTTGTTTAACTTTTCCCTGACCATTACCAATAATAATTTGTAACTAACCCACTAAACAATGACAAATATCCATAATCCACTGAATAACCAAAAAACCACCCACCCCACCCCTTGGGAATGTGGGTGTCATATTCTTAAATTTACTTCCTGCCATCACGATGATGGTATCTTTAGGGAAACTGGGAAAGAAAAAAATGGGTTAATTGTCAAGTCCTGGGATACAGAAATTGGGGTTTAACACCAAAACCAGAAAAGCAAAGCAGTCAAGCCACTAGAGAGTCTTACCCCTACCAAGTCTGGGTATCAAAAACTAAGCAGCCTAAGCCTCTCTCTCCTCCCATTTTATATTCCCTCTAGTGTTGGGATTAAAGGTGTGTGACTCCCTAGGACTGGGATTAAAGGTGTGCATCACCATTGTTTGACCTCTAATGGCTTTAGTTTTGCCTCTGGTCCTCAGGCAATATTTATTTATCAATATACAAATAATATACAACTACAAATATACTTGGTCTGAACCACAATTTTACATCTTCAGAGTCTGATCTTTGTGGGTTTGATTCATTTGAAGACTTTTGAAAAAGTTCTTTCGTAGACAAAGCTGGATGAAGGGAACTGTTGTTGAACTCACACTCCAACAATTTCAGAGCTATATTGTATTGCTATGAAGAAAATTGGGTAGTCACTTTGAACAGTTGAATGCCCAGTAGTAACTATGTTGTTTTTGTGTTAACCTTGTTGTTGAGAAAAAGAAACGATTAAAAGAAAATCTTTTCAAGAAAGGCTTATGTTTCCTAAGACTGGATATATATTCATAGTGGTAGATTCAGCTTTGAATAAAAGGAATAGAAAAATTTAAAGAGAAATAAAATGAAAAAGCAAAATCCCAGTGATAAATAAATCTAAGGAATGAGCCACTGTCAGATAGTTAATTATAGAAGGAGAAGATATCCTAAAGTGGAGAGGTCAATATTTTTTCCAGCTTATTTCCCATTACAATGAATGCACAAATTGCCTGACACCTTGACCAAAATAACTGAATCAGAGTTTATCTCTCAGTGAAAATCAGAGTGACCTAAAAATAAATGTGATGGTGGTGAGTCTAGTTAGAAATGTGAACTCAGTTACATGGCATATACAAGTGGAACCATTACTTATGGGACAAAAGTACAACTCATGAATTTTCTCTGAGCTCTTTATTACGTGGGCTTACCTGTTGTCATTATTTTAAGATGAGACTGAGGGGTTGAGACCTAGATAGATTAGTTTATGTGTACAGAAAATAGTGAAACATGATTTGAACATCAGTATAACTGTCTGATGCTCTCTCTGAAACATGGGAGTACTGTTGATCTTTGAGATTCACAATTCATATACAAACATACAAAATGCTTAAATCTAGGTAAAATTTAAATAACAGATATTTATGCTTGCACTGTCAGGGGACCATGAAGTTCAAGATGGAAGGGCTGGTAGGTCCAGTGTCTGATGAGGCCATGTCTGTATTTCCAAATGTGCTACATCATGTTCTATCCTCTGGATTTGATGAACTATGTTCCCATATGCTGGAAGGGCAAACAGTATTCAGTTCTATGTGAAGCCACTCTGAGAAGTTAATGATGCTATTCTTGGGGGAGGCTCCCCTAGGAATTGAACTATTTCTAAGGCTCCTCCTCTAATCCTCAGTCACTAATGATTAAATTTACACATGAATTTTCTAGGAACACAAATATGCAAAAGATAGCAGAGGAGAAGGGTTGGATTATCCTGGAGCAACCTCAAAGGAGATGGAGAAACAAAATTTTGAAAGTGTTCTTTAAGGAATGTTCTGAGCAAGAAAAATCTTAGGGAAAGATTGAAAAATGGAAGAAAAGTAGATAATCACAGCAGAGAATCTTGAGGAAGAGAGGATTGTTTGGAAAATGAATGGCCAGCAGTCTAAGCTTGTGAGGTCAGTTGGGTGATACCTGAAATAGTTAGCAATGAAGCTAGGCCCTCTGTGACAAGAGCACAGCAGTGATGGGAAGAGAAACCACGGTTCAATGAATTGCCAAAAGTAGAAATGAGGAGGAAAGAAATTCTTGAAGTTTTACCACAAAGAGAGGGAGGGCATGATGAAATGATGAAAGGGAAATAAAGTTTCAAGATGTTGCTCATGTATTTTAAGAGTAAGAGATGAACAAATGGTGGTGGCATGGGAATAGCTAAGGTGGAGAGGTTGAAAGTATTCAAGAGAAAACAAATACTGTGATGCATGTACAAAGCCTTGTATCTATAAGTGATGAGATACATTAGGGGAATGGTGGATTCCATATTTCTAACAAATCATCCTGTTTTATACCACAAAGAATGATATTATCATATGAGGGAAATGTAGTCCACAAGACTATTGGCAAGGTAGTCCCTGGTATCTGAAAACCCTGTCTCTTTAGAATGGAGGGTCATTTGTCTTTCAGTTCCTGTTTATTACAGCATGTAGCTTATAATTTTTTTCTAGATTATAGCCTGGCCTTTAGTTTCCACAATTTCTGTGTCAACCTCCAAAGTACCTATAGTAT
The DNA here is from genome assembly GCA_004026605.1 of Ondatra zibethicus. Lineage (NCBI taxonomy): Eukaryota > Metazoa > Chordata > Mammalia > Rodentia > Cricetidae > Ondatra > Ondatra zibethicus. The sequence continues at coordinate 67,103 of PVIU01008773.1, forward strand.
TTGATCAGCATTAGTCTTGGTTCTCTAGACTCTACTTTGAATGAGCAAATTTCACATTAATCTATTCATTCATGCCTTTCTTGATTAGAAAGGCTAATTATCAAGACTTGGCCTTATAGATCCAAAAGTGTATACATGCATCATTTTTTTTGGTAGCTTGTATGTAGAAAGGTAGATTGTATATATTTTTCAACATACAACTAAAAATGTGAAGCAGTACTTGTCAAGTAGGGAAAGAGTTAAGCCTCTGAAAGGAACAGCACACATATTAGGTCCTGGTTACATGTGTTTGGAGGAAGACTTTTATTGGACCTGCAAAATTGTGCCATTGGGATGTGGAGAGCCCTAGAGGAGGCATAAGAAGTATTAAGAGCAGAAATACAGATCTTGTCAAATTTTTATTACTGAAGAAAAATTGTTTACAATAGGCAAATGATGACTTGCTGGCTCACCTTTACATCAAAGGAATCCTATGGTTTCATGCAGTAATCCAACTGCCTTCCATCAACAAAGCTGCAGGTCTTTGTTAGCATGATGCTCTGCTTGCCACTTTTTCTTGAGTATGCAGAACAAAAGGAGGTAGAGAATTGAAGATCATTTTCTGAATGAGAAGAAGACTGGCTTTTGGTATACAATGGTAATGGAGGAAACAATGGGACTAAGAGGCAGGACAAAAAAGACTATAGAAAGAGTTAGAAAACAGCAACAGTGACTGAATAGTATTTGACTTTGGATCCTAAATAAATGACAATTGGTGCTCCCAGTTTTCTGTACCTTTGGAGAATGTTGATAATAAGTGATCTGCAAAGATAGGAGTGAAGATGGGCTTCCCTTATAATAACAGCTCTGTGGCTAGTTTTGACGATTTTGTAGTGTATAAGAGTGGGCTGTGGTATTGTTTCTTCACTGTGTGGGAAGTAGCAGAGATCTTGGAAATGCAAAACCTTCTTGAGCTTTCCTGTCAGTAGGCTTAGTAGACAGAACACTGGGCCTGGAAAGGATGCACAATATATACCTTCAATTGCATACATGGGGTTTGACTGTAAGTTTGAAAATAGCCAAGTTGCTGTTAGAGAAGTTGTTCTGTTTGTTTGGAACTTAGTAGAAATAGTCTGTTGAATTATGTAAACAGTGGAAACTGACCTTTCTGCCTCTGACTGCTTTTAATGTTTGTGATGTACTTGGCATCTGTGTTGTGATATGGATTCAGAAACTTTTTCTGTGTTCCAAGTTTTTCTGATATTCCATTCCCTCCAAGTTTGTACTTATACATTGGAGAGTAAGTTTTTATTCTTCATTTAAATCCAGACTCCCCAATACGGGGCAATGAGTATAGTCTCACTCAGTGTGCATACTTTAACTTGGGGACATCATTGCTTCTTTTTTTTTTTAAATTGGAGATATAATACAGTGTTTGAAGATACTGAGTCAGGACTGTGAGGACAGAGTGAAACATAATATGAATGCAAAAAATGGACATAAAGTTAAAACCTAAGTTCAATTAGGTAACAGCATGATAAAGCATTGACCCTGTGCAAGGTTGTTTTCTATGTCATTCTGCAAGTATTAACACATTCAATTCCTGTGGCAATCATGTGCAGTAGATGCTATTATCCCATGTTACAGGTGAGGAAAATGAGGCATCTGGCAATTAAGGGGCATATCCAAGGCTGTGCAGCTGAGTGGGCTAGAGCTTGTCTTAGGTTAATTGAGGAGCAGCTGGGCATAATGGTTAACTAACACCATTGCCTGCATATTCACTCATTCTGGTAGTTAATCAGCGTTGGTTTTCCAAGCAATTTATAAGGAATGATGCAGAGGACTATTTAAAAGAACCAATAGCATCTGCATAATTTAGAAGAGAATCAAGAGTGATAAAACTGTCAGTGCCCTCTCCTGTGGTGATTATGTAAGGCAGTGAAACTCAATTACATCCAATCAAATCTCAAACTGGAGTGTGGAGTTTTTATTAGTAGTGGTGAAGGCAGAAAAGCACACATTCTGAATATGAAATTAATGAGACACACTAAAATAAGGAAATAAAGCAGAACATTTTTAAGCCTGTGTTCAAATTATTTTTTCATTATGTTCTAACATTGTATATTTCCAGATCATATACTAGTGACAGAATGTGTAACCTTGTAATGTGTTGTATGACTTTGGAAGATGCCCCTGGAATAGTATACCGCTCAGATCATTTATAAAATGGATAGGGATATTTAATCTACCTATTTGTAATCTATCACATTGAGTTTCACAGATTTGTTTATTAATGCATCAGAATTTATTACACTACAAACATACTACTTCATATCAATGAGGGAAGGAGAATTAGTGAATGGTGCTGAGACAATCAGATAACTGAAAATAATACTGGGAGGGTCTCTATTTAATCCAATACACCAAGAAGCAGTTAACACTAAGCTACAGTTTTCCAGTTGGTAGATCAGATTAAGTTCATGAAAACTTGTAGTTTAAAGTGGTCTCAGATCTCAGCTCAGGTATTTAGTCTCACACAGCATAGACTACTAGTCTATGTATTATTCTTGAAGCAACCAATAGAAATCACTCCACAGATAGGAGATGAACAAAGAATTATGAGCAGATTCTTGGGATAGATAGCTTGTTGGGCATGCCTGGCTAAGGAATAACTGGATGGATGATGAGGACACCAGGAGAGACCTCTCTCAGGGATGATCCAGCAATGCAGATATTAGGCATGTCAGCTTCACAGCCTGAACATAAGCCATCTCCTTCATAATTAATGGTATAGCTCACAGAAACCAATGATACCCAATATAATATAGTGACAAATATGGTTATTTGGTCACTTTTGTGTAATGTGATCAATGAAGACTTTCCATTTAAGTATGAGAAATTATGACAGATTTGAGAGTTCATTGAAGTGAGGGTCACTTCCTAGTCTTCTGTTCATAGGATGACTGAGCAAAATTCTGAATGTCCAACTTATTAATTAGAATTAACACATAAGGAACTGTGACTTGATTTTGGCCAGCAGTTTATATAATGGCAGAGTGAAGTTAGTTAGAGACCAACTTTCAGTTAAAGTGAAGTTCTGTCATTTCTTAGACATGTATTGCTAAATTTCCTTAATTAAAAAATACAAAAAAATTAACAACTTTGATTTACTTTAAAGTAAATGGTCAGCTAGCTTTTCTCCTGGTATATTTTAAGAAGAGTCCAGAAAATTCAGTCCTCTTTTATTTTGCCATTTAACTGTTGAAAATAGAATTGTAACATGTATGTGTATGGAACTCTATGCACTTGTTGCATAGGACACTTGCTATCTTTGTATCATATCATTCATTTCTCATGCCACCGTATTCATCATATGGTACCTAATAATGAGGGAGACATTAATTTTATTTCACAGACAATCTGTCATAATTTATTCCAAAGACTAGATCACAAAAAGACTTTATTATATTTGGTCAAAAAGCTTGGCAAATGTTATTTTGAATCTCACCCATAACTTTCTGGTTACAATGAAATAACAACTTCTGTTCATTAATATAATGTCTGCCATGTTGTTGTATGTTACATATGATGCCTACTTTAGTGAACACCATGTTGAATGGCTCATGTTGCCCTCCTTTCAGAAGTGAGGGACAAGAGGATGGGCATTTCATGAGCTAGTCTGAGACTGTATGAATATATCTCAGTACCACAGTAAGAATCCGAGCCAATGTTAATGTTATTTCACATTCTTTCTTTCATTTAATAAAATGTGTTTTACTTTTTATTTTCTTCACTTGTCTGCTTTATGCTAAGATTTTAATGTCAACTATTTTTTTTAAATGCTTCACTACATGAATGAAATAGTGCTTTGTGTTATAGTCTAGAAGACAAACCGAAAAGAAATGATTTACTTGGCCAACTTTCTTAACTTATTTTAACCTACTCTATTGATGGCACTGAAAAATAGTAAATTAGGCTATTTATAAGAAAGCTAAATGTATTTTTAAGTGATTGAATTAATCAAATCAAAAGTAAAAGCTCAGAAAAAGAGCTTTTATTTAAAGAATCCATGAAATCTGGTCCATATTACACAGTTTGTCAATAGTAGTCTGTAAACACCACAATAATCCCAAGGTGTCTTTGTCCGGCAGATCAGGGAGTTTTGCTTCAGTAATTATTAGCTTGAGACAACTAGAAATGCTTTATATTTTTGCATAAACAGTGTGTGTCTATTTCTGAAGTGAGTGGAGGAAATGGTTCACAAATGCACCCGAGTGTATTTGGAAGTGGATTGTCTTGATTATATTTGATACTTTACATTAATTTTTTATGTTTATTTTGTGGTATTGACCTTTAAGACTGCTGAATATAGCATTATTAGAGCAGTGAGAGTTCTATTGTACATTAAATAATTTTTAAGGTGTTAGAACAAAGTAATATTTGTCACAGTTGAAAACATTCTAATCTCTTTTGATTTATGGACCTCAAAGTTCCCCGGAGAATTTTATAAATCAAAGTAATACTCAGTTCAAATTTGATTTTAGATTTCTGATTCAGAGAAAGATTTGCAGTGTGGCAATTTTGACAACTTATATTTTGATCTATTTTCACAGTAAAGACTCTGATTTTATATGTCCTATATAATAGTAAGTGGGCAATTTTGCCTACCTGAGAAGCATGGGCAAATCCCAGCATTAAAGGAAGACATTGTTTTAAATATATATACTAACTCTCTGGATATAAGATTAAGATCATAAAATGTGTCCTTGTAAATTATGTTCAGATACATAGGTTTCACAATACAAGTTTATCTTTGTCTCCAATTGCCCTTGGAGAATATACCAAAGGTAGTCAAGTTTCTTGTAATCCTTGCACCATGTATTCTCTTCCAATGTATGTTCTTGTATTTTTTAAAGGACTTCTTTGACTGCCTTATCTTGCTTTCCTTTAGTCTTCACATTTCTCCATATCTCCTCACACTCATGATAACGACAGATGAGCACAGCAAGCTACTCACAGCCTGGCCCCTGGCAAGAAGATAAAAAGCAAGGGACAAGGTATCCAGTATAGACCTACCCACAGTGACTTATAGATTTCTCCATTAGACTATAAATTCATGGATTAATCATCTGATTAGATAGGACTTCAAGATACCTAATCTCTTCTCAAGTCTCTATTTTTGGACCCTGATCTATTGAAGACCTGATCTAATGAATCTTTTGGATGTAGGTTTCACACTCAAATGAAAATAATGTCTTGGTTTGTTATATCCTTAGAGTTTGGCTTTATGAATTATTTAATTCTGTCAAATTTGAAACTTTGTCTTCTTTTGGCGATCATATTTTTAAAAAATAAATAAATTGATTAATCAGTTTGTTTTTACACCCCCACCACAGTTTTCTCTCCTTCCAACCCCTCCCCCTCACATTCTCTCTCTCCTCTATCCCTATCCACTTTTCCTCCTCCATTTCTCTTCAGAAAAGGACAGGCCTTCCAGGAATATCAACCTGGGCTCATAGGGGCTCACAGAGACTGAACCACAGGGAGCCTACATGAGATTGATCTAGGACCTCTGCATATATGTGACAGCTGTGTAACTTGGTCCAATTGTGGGACTCCTAACAGTGGGAGCAGGTACTGTCTCTGACTCCTATACTGGCTTTTATCCCTGATCCTAACACTGGATTTCCATGCCCAACCTTAGGACAAGGGAAGGGCTTAGTCTTGTTATAACTTGATATACCGTCTTTTGTTGATATCCATGGAAGGCCTCTTTTCTAAATAGAAATGAAGGAGGAGTGGGCTGGGATAGGCAGAGGGGAGGTGGGCAAAGGGACTGGGAGGAGAGGATGGAGGGAAAGCTGTGATTGGGATGTAAAATAAATAAATAAATAACATACATTTTATGCCCAGCGTAGCATTCATTCTATTCATTTTACTTTGGGTCAAATTTGGCTTATTTAAAGAGCGAAACCACTTTCTCTGACTGTTATCCTATTGGAATTTCCTACACATTTATCTCAATCTAATGAGCTTTTCAAGTCCTACAAGAGAACTTTCATTATGATAATGAGTACTTGACATTTCCAAGTTCAGTGGGACACTATGTTTTTTCTGTACTCTGATACAAATCTTTAATATTCATCTTTTTTCATCACTAATATTATTATTTTATGAAAATCTTATTTTTCTGTTAGCTAACTAGTCAGAATTACTATGCTTGAAAACTAGAAGGATCTGACTCATAGTTCTGTCATTATTTGCACATATATTAGTTCTTGACTACATCATCCTAATTATGGCTTTTATTAAATTTAAACCATTTTACACTGTAGGTCCAAACTATGGCCAAAATGGTAGAATGTGATTGCATTGGTATAAACTGTCATAACTGCCATATTAGAATTCTGGTTTATTCCATTTTTTGTTTAGATATTGAGAAACTTTATTTTTCATAGAACATCAGTGCTTCCCATTTCTAAGCAACAAGGGGTGAATATGGATTTACCCAGAGTTGGTGATATCATAGCCTACATCACTGACTGTTTTAAGAAACAGGGGCCTGGCTAATGCAATTATGGATAACTAAATTAGAAAGTGCTTGGACAGAGACATCTATGAAATAATGTCATGTCTACAAGATGAGAGATGTAGAAATGGAGATTTGTTTCTTTGCACATTATACTTGAAGACTTGATGCCTATGATTATTAAAACATTTTCAAGAGTAGCTGACACCATGCAGTATGCAAAGCATAAGTGTACAAAAAATCAAATTCCTTATTGACATATTTGAACATTTAGAGATGTAACAGTGGAGGTATCATTTTTTAGGACTTGAGCTAAATTATCTCCTCTAAAGCTATTTGACAAGTTGAGTGTAGCCTTCATTCCAAGGCATCCTAACTGATGAAATTATATCAGTATCGCTGGGAGCTTTATGAAACTGTTTACTTGAAGGTGATCGTGCTGTAGTAAATCTGGAGATTATTGTCAGCAAACCATATCTGTATGTAACTTTCTGCACAGGAAATTGCAAGAACAGATAGGCTTGGAAAACATTGGAGCTTTGGAAAATGGTTATTTCTCTAGCTAATCCCGTCTAAGATCTGACCCCTGTACACCTCTCTGTCCTAACATTATTGTTCACAGCTCCATAAAAATGCATAAAGTCATCCAAGTGCTGCTTGCTACTTGGAAATTCACCATTGGCTTCTGAGCCTTGAGATTCTCAGAGAGTGTGGCTTTCCTTTCGGGTGTTTGGCAGACTTCTCAGTTTGAAGGCTTAGTTTGGGCTCTTTCTCCTGTGATTTATTTCCTGCTGTATATTGCAGTGCGGTTTGTAGCTTTGCTCTTGGGCGACTACTTTACCTAGAAACAATGTGTTTTATGGTTTCTAGGACACAACAGCCTAGTTTGCCTTTCATGCTGTATCTGCAGTTAGGTTTAGAGTTCCTTGAGGGAAAGACGTAATGTTCTATTTCAGCTCACGCTTTGTTTGTCCTACTGAATTAATTGTATACAGGTACTCACAAAATGTTTATGAAGTAAAACTTAAAAGGAGCCAGTGCCTCAAATCTATCTCAAACATGTTAGGAAATGGTGGTTCATTACGATACCTTAGAAAAGGTGTGGCAAACAGAAAATAGCTGCAAGACAACCATCCCTTGATTGATTAATGTTTATGAAAATTAAAACAACAATGTTAGAGGAAATATAAGTTTGTGATGATAACATATAAATATATACACACTGTGTATTTCATTTCTATTCACTCTAATAAAACTCACTTGATTAATGTATCTTGTTTTTATTGAAGTTAACTGATGGAGATGTTTAAGTAGTCATGCTTCGGTATTCCATGTAAAGTACAGCATAAGTTACCTTGATCAACTTTCTCGTCATCAATTGGAGAAAAATTATAAAAAAAATACATGTGGTTAAAAGCATCAAAGGTCTGGTGATACGTAAGACAAATCAAGGCTCAGGCAAATGCAAAGTGAGTTAGTATGGAGAACACTGCAGCCGGTATCTTCCCCAAAGGCACCTAGAAAATCTGACACAAGTGACTGTCACTCGCCATTAGTTTCAAGACTTTTACGATAAGAAAAATTAAGGGCCTGCATAAAGGCAATACTCTTAATATGAGACACTGTATTATAGCTAGATTAAATCTCCTTTCAAAGATGTACCTGCCACCTCCAAGAACCCGTGTATATATAATGTTGCAGGGAAAGTAGCTGATTAGCTTTTCCTGAACTAGGAAGATGTTCTGAGCTGGCCAGTTGAGCCCAGTGTAATCACAAGACTAATTTAGAAATATAAGAGGGACACAATTCTGATTGCCAGAGTGATAAACTGCAAGAGAATCCAATTGGCTACTCCGGGCCTTCAACATATTTAGAGAGTGTGTCATGAATTGAGGTATTTGGTAGCTGCAAAGGATAGATGAGTTCTCCTCTTCAGCTGCCAGAAGAAAATGTCACAGTAGCCTATTTCATTTTGCTAATTGGGGCTTTGGATGGATGGAACTATATGAGAATAATGTTTTTATGCCTTTAAATCACTACATTTACAGTATTTTGCTAGACCTTTCCAAGGAAAGCAATACATATTTTTTTTTTCGAGACAAGATTTCTCTGTAGCTTTGGAGCCTGTCCTGGAACTAGCTCTTGTAAACCAGGCTGCTCTCGAACTCAGAGAGATACGTCTGCCTCTGCCTCCCGAGTGCTGGGATTAAATATGTGCATCACCATCAGCTGGCCTGCATACTTCTTTTAAAGAATATTTTTGAAATTAAAATATAAATGCATCATTTTCCTCTTCCCTTTCTCCCTTTAAGCATTCCCATATACACCTAATTTCCCCTCTCTCAAATTCATTACTTCATTTTCTTTAGTTGTCATGTCATCTCTCTCTCTCTCTCTCTCTAAGTTTTTATATATCATCTACCTGTCTATCTATTTTTATCTATCTGTCTGTCTGTCTGTCTATCAACATATCTATCTCATCTATCTGTCATTTTCAGTCCATATGATTTTACTTATATGTAATTTCAGGGCTTACTTGGTATTAGATAACCAATTGTGGGGTCCTTCATTGGGGAAGACTATTACTTCCAGTATCAGCATTCCTTGATATTATTATGTTTTTTTTTTTTTCCTTAGCTCTTTTTCTAGTGCTGGTGCTAGAGATAGAGATTTCTCACCAATGAGATTTCTCCCTTCCATGTAAGCATCTCTATTGGTGTTGTCCTTATTCAGGTCCTGTTTAGGGAGTCATTTTGAAGAGATTTAGTGGGTGTAGCTACTGGAAATTTCTATGTGACACAGTGTAACAACAACATTCCTTTTCCTCTGAATATTACAATCTTTCAGTCTCCTCTGCTGAACTGTTCCCTCAGTCTTAGATGCAGGAGTCAAATTGTGGATATATAGTTGTGATTGGTCACCACATAATCAATCACATGTTCTTAGCATTTTGACTTGTGGTGGTTTTCTCTAAAGGTCTCTTCTATTGAAGAGACATATTTCCTTGATAAGAAATGAGACCTACATTTATTTGTGGTTAGACGAATATTCAAATGTAGTTAGAAATAATTTTTGTCTAATTTATTGATAATTGTGGGTTCTCATAGAGCCATGGTGTCACTGACTATGGGTAGCTTGACAGTTTTCCAGTAGCAGGTATGATTTTATTCTTGTTGAGTAGGCTTTGAGTCCAATTAGATACCTGTTGCTTACTGCAAAGGTATGTGTGCCACTACTGTACCCTTTAGTGTTATTGGGCCATGTTGGTCATTGTGATTCCCAGGCATTTTAGCTGTGTAGGACTGTTAGTTGCTGTCCTCCCTTGACATTTTATACAGCACCTTCTAGTTCATCGGAAAAAAAGGCTTTCTAGTCAAATCCAGCTCAGACCTTCTGGTACCTGTGTCCGACACATGAATCTTCATCAATAAGGACTTACTTTCTATCACTGGGAGGTAATCAAGGTCATCAGTAATAACCTATAATGTTTTGGAAATCTCTTTGATAGCCCTGATCAACGATCCAAAAGGGAATTCTCAAGCCTGGTTTTGGGGATTTTTTTTTTTATAGACAGTTTGACTCTGGTAGGACTACTGTCAGCCCATATGGTAAATTTCATCCCCTCTCTCCTCCTTGCCATCTTCTCCCTTCTCTCTCCTCTCTCTCTCTCTCTCTCTCTCTCTCTCTCTCTCACACACACACACACACACACACACACACACACATATATGCAGACTTAAATATGAATATATATATATATATATAGGTTTAGGTAAATAGATAATAAGATTTCTTTAGTACATTAACTGCTATTTTATCTCCCCATCCTCTTCTCTATCTCCCCTCTTATTTATTAAATAATCCCATCTTTCACATTTCTTTCTTCAAATAGCTTGAACCCTGTTATTACTCTTTCTAGTGTTCCCCCAGCCACTCATGGTTGCTGTTTCTTCCCCGTTTCCTGTGGTTATTCCAAGTTGTATATGCTCACATCTAAAGACTTGGATCTAAGAACCACAGCTGTTTGTCTTTCTGAATCTGACTGACTTCACTCAATATGGTCTTTTTCAGGTTCCACCCACTTACCTGACAATTTAATTTTCCTTTTTTTTTCAAACAGGAGAATAGTATTTATTGATTTGTATCACATTTTCATTATTAATTTATCAGTTTAAGGGTGTTTTACTATTTCTGTTTTCTATCTTTTGTGAATAGAGTAGTGACAGATATGAATGAGGGAGTACTGGTGGAGTAGGATCTCTCGTCATTTGGGCACATGCCAAGGAGTAGTATGGAAGGATCATTTAGTAGATAGATTTTCAGCTTTTGGAGGGCTCTCCACTCTCATTTTCAGAATGTGTAGCCAAGTTTGCAATCTTATCAACAGTGAATGATGATTCTCTTTCCCCACATCTATTGTAGGAGGCTACTTGTTTGTTCCTGGCTGCTCAGCCCTGAAATAATCACACAGAAACCATATTATTTGCAATACTCTTTGGCCAATAGCTTAAGCATATTTCTGGCTAACTCATATCTTAATTAACCCATCTCCATTAATCTGTGTATTACCATGAGGCTGTGGCTTATCAGGTAAAGTTCCAGCATCTGTCTATGGTGGGGCTCCTTGGCTTCTCCCTGACTCCACCTTCTTTCTCCCAGCATTCAGTTTAGTTTTTCCCACCTAAATGCAACACATATACAGAAGGGCATCCCACATCACACATCTTTTCCAGAATTTATTATCAGTTTTTTTTTTTTATTGACCGTTGCCATTCTGATTGCTTCAAGATGAAATCTCAAAGTTGTTTTGATTTTCATTTTCCTAATTTTTAGGGATTCTGAATACTTTTTGAAACATTTATTCACCATTTTTACTTCTTCCTTTGAGAGTACTCTGTTCCAATAGCAAGCCCATTTATTGAATGGGTCAGCGTTTTTCATTTTTACTCAGTATTTTTGTGTGTTCCATGTATGCCTAACTAATAATTTTCTGTCAAATGAATAGCTAGAATAAATTCTCTCCCATCCTGTTTTTCATCTTCACTTATATTTGAATGTTTCTTTATCTGTATAGAAGCTTTTTTTATTGAATTCCTACTTGTCAATGGTTGGACTCAATTCCTGTGCAAATGGTGTCCTATTCAGAAAGTCCTTTTCTCCACCTATGTCATCTAGGGTACTGTGATGTATTTTACTCTAACAGTTTGACTGTTGCAGGGTTCTTTAGTCTTTTATCAATTTTGAGTTAGTTTTTGTGCAAGGTAGTAGATGTGGGTGTAATTTCATTCTTCTGCACTGAGACTTTCAGTTTTCTCAAAACTATTTGTTGAAGATATGGTCTTTTCTCCAGCATATGACTTTGGCATCTTGTTTAATATTATATGGCTGTAGATATGCATATTCATGTTTATTCTATGGTGGACATGTTTGTTTTGTCACAGTATCATTTTGTTTTTAATTACTTTGCCTCTGTAATATATATCAAGATCTGAGGTCTGGAATATCAACCATTCCAGTGTTGAGCTTTCCACTCGTGATTGATCATTTTGGGTTAGTCATTTCCATCACTATAAAGAATGAAATGTGGATTTTGGTCTGGATTTTGCTGAGTCTGTAACGCCTTTTGGTAGAGCAGACCTATCACAGTATTAATTCCACCAATCCATTATCATGAGATGTAACTTTTCTTTTGTCTGTTTCTATTTCTAAAGAGACTTAAATTTCATGTAGAAGTCTCTCAATTGTGTCTTGTGACATTGCTGAAATTGTTGATCATTCCTAGTTTTCTGGTAGAATGTTTTGGATTTCTTATTTACATTTTCATATCCTCCGCAATTATGAAAATATTCATAATTTGCTTCCTTTAATTTTCTTTCCTTGCCTTGCTGTCTCAGCTAGTGCTTCAAGGAAAATATTCAAAAGGAGTGGGGATAGTGCAAACTGTTTCATTCATAATTTCAGTGGTAAAGCTTCAAGCTTTTCTCCATTTAGGATAATGTCATATGTGCGTTTCTGATAGATAGCCTATATTATGTTGAGTTCTGCTGCCTTTTACTTCCACACACTCTAGGACTTTTATGATGAAAACAGGTTTTAATTTGTCAAAGCTTTTTTTCTTTGTATCTATTGAGATGATCATTTCATGTTTGTCTTTAGGTATGTTTTTGTTACTTATTACATTTATTGACTTGTATATGTTGAACCATACCTGCATTTCAGGAATAAAAAGAACTTGTTTATGGTGAATAGAATTTTGATCTACATCTGTATTTGATTTGCAAATATTCTATGGAATGTTTTTCAATCGATGTTCATCATGGATATTGGCCATGGATTTTGATATTAGAGTGATATTGGCTTCAAACAGAATTATAGTGGTGTTTCTGTTTTTTACTCCTCCTCCTCCTTGTCTTCTTCTCCCCCCTATCTTCCTTTGGTATTGTTTAAGAAGGATTGTTTGTAGATCCTACAACATCTGGTGGAATTCTTCTGTGAATCCACCTAGATGTGGAATATTTTAGTGGAAAAATATTCATTACTGTTTCAATATCCTCATTTGTTATGGATCTCACTAGATTCTTGACTTCTTCTTGACTTACTTCTGGTGGTTTGACTTAATCTTGAAATAGATCAATTTTTTTGGGTTTCCTAAATTAATGAATTATAGGTTTTAACATACTACATTTTAATATTTTGAATTTCTTTGGTTTCTGTTGAAATATTTCTCTGTTCATTTCAGATTTTCTTAGAGTCCTCTCTTTATTTGGTTAGTTGTGCTAACAGTCAATTGTTATTATTTGTCTTCTTAAAAACCCCATTTTTTCATTTATTAATTCATTGCATATTTCTGTTTTATTAATTTTTACTTTGATTTTTTAATTATTTCTTGGTTTAGTATCTTCTTGTTTATGTAACTACTTGAGTTTCACCATTGACTTATGTTTACGGAGACTGCACATTGGTTTCCTGGCCACCCAGACTCAAATAATCATACAAAAATTATAGTAATCTTAAGGTCATGTTCAACTTCCTTAGCAATCAGGGAAATGCAGATCAAAACAACTTTGAGATACCATCTTACACCTGTCAGAATGGCCAAAATCAAAAACACCAACGATTCCCTATGCTGGAGAGGATGTGGAGTAAGGGGAACTCTCATCCATTGCTGGTGGGAATGCAAACTTGTGCAACCACTTTGGAAATCAG